>JANHGN010001966.1:50787-67260 GCA_024605025.1 Megaceryle maxima
TGTCCCTGCTCCCTGCAGGGGGGTTGGACTGGATGACCTTGAAAGGTCCCTTCCCACCCAAACCAGTCTGTGATTCTATAACATTATAATTTGAGTGGCCAAATAGATAAGTTGAGGAAAGTCACTGCAGGAGGAGATGTCCCAGCCTGCAGGGATACGACAGCAGTGTTTGCAGATCTGGGCTGGGAGGTGGTGGTCCTTTCAGCCCTGCTTTGTGGGAGGGTGCAGCTTTCCGGGCCATCCACCCGATGGCAGCACCGCTATAGATGTCACACCACACAGCCCTGCCTCTGCCACGGCCTTGCTCGCCTGCTAAATGAGCAGCAAGGTTTTCCACAATCCAAACATAATTCTGCTTTCCCCCTTTCCCCCCCCCTCCTCCCCCCATTTTGTCCAACGCTTTTATTTAAATTCCTTGTTAAGATATCTTTTTAGTAAATAAATTTCACAGTTCAGGCTTAGGGGAAAATGCTGCAGCACATGTAGAACAGACCCAAGAAATTCTCAGCATGTGGTCAAAATACCCATTTTCTGAGTGGATGAAAACTGGGGTTTGGAGTTTATACTTGTGCTATTGCAACTAAATTAAGTCATGAAAGAAGATAATACAATGTACCATCATTTTAAAGTAATTTAATCATGAAAACTAAAAATTTGGAAGCAAACAGATATTTTACTTAATAGAAACCATCTGCACTGTACAGTAGGCAAATTGTATAAAAATGAATAAAACTCTCTCTGGAGGAAAATGACTCAGGCACCAGCTTATATAATGAAGATGTATATGTGCCTTTTAGCATTTGCATTGTCTATTAGACTAGGTAAATCGCAGCACTAGTGTAAGTGAAACAGTTACAAATTTTATTACCATCATATGACTGATGACAAAGGCAGTAATAGAAGTAATGCCTATTAAGAGAGGACTTGTTCCAGACCCTAAATAGCTTTGTGCTTTGGACTGGTCTGTGCAGCTAAAGCTTTATTTGAGCTGGGGGTCACTGGGACGTTTTAGTTGCTTGCTTTCCTGGGGAAGCCTTTTCCCTTGCTTGGGCTTTTCCCTGCTTGATTCCGACCTGACACGGAGGGAAAAACTCATTTAGGATCGTCCAGAGAGGATTTCCTACCGGCCTTTTATTTGGCAGAGCCAGGCGGGTGATCTTTAAACCAGTTGTTTAAAACAGAACGTGTTTATTTGACACAGAGATGCTTTTCCTCCTGGTCGCTGCCACGGCTCTTTTCCCTTGTTGTTGAAGGACAGCTTTCAGGACTTTTCAGAATATTTATTTGTTCACATTCAGCAGCTTTCCTAAATTAACACAAATAATATGAATTATTCAATTTCAGGGCCGTAATAACCTGCGTCTAGTCTGCTTTTAAAATGAAGTTTGTAAGAGCCACTTTCTGTTGCTGAGATTTAACACTCGAAATAAACATGCCCTGCGTTAAAAGCTTTGTACTATTTCTCCCAAATTCCCAACAATATCTGGTTAGAAAAACGGGAATTTTCTAACACAACAATTTTTTTTTTTTTTACGACAAAAGAAAATCCCAGCCTCCCAGTGACATTTGGGCTTAGACTTTCTCAGCTGGCATTTTAAGGGATGGGTGTATGAAGGAAATCTGTGTAATGTGAAAGCAGATTTATTTTGGGTTTAGGAAGAGCAAAGAGGAGAAAGCAGAATTGGTTTCCACTTGCATATTAAGCATATTTGGCGACGAGCACATTTCGCATTAACAAATATGTAAAGTAAAAATATGTCCCAAAAGATTAAGACTTCTGTGAATTTAAAACAAATTAGATGCAATTTTCTACCCTGATATTCTCACTTTCTCTTTTGCTTGATGTTGTCATGATAATATGGGTCCACATGCCTCACCCACCCTGGCAAGGATCTGTGGAGATGCTGTTTCGCACACGGGAGCATAAGCCCCCAGTTAATATTTTGGGTAAAAGGATGCTCATTTTTTTTTCTGAGCATGGCTTTGGGTTGTTTTTCCAGTTGGATTTTGGGGTTTTTTTGGGTTTTTTTTTTGGTAAGAGTATCAACCTCCCTGTGCTGTTTGAATTGAGAAGTTCTTCAAAAAAGCAGCACATCCTTTGTATGCAGAGGGTGCTTTTTAGCAGGGCATAATGATTTCAAGGCACGCAGGTTAAATTTGGGGCCTGAATTGTTTAATAATGGATATATAAGGACAAGGTGACCTCTGGGGGCTTGATGCCACCCTCATCAAGGCCACATGAATCATTCTGTTGACTTCATAGACCTGGGTTAAAGTCTCTGACAAAAGCCCCCCGAATATTTTGCCCAGACCTACTGCACTGAGAAGGAATTGGGCCATCAGGTTGAGAGAAGGATCCAGCCCTGTGCCTTTAAATAGCTTGTTAAAAGCATTTCATTATTTAACATCAGCTACTTTAACCAAAAGGAAAATGTCTTAGCTTGCCCATAACCATTCAGATATTAAGAAAAAAAAAAAAAAGAAAAATCCTTACCTGTTTTGTTTTGTTTTTCTTGTGAAAATGTAAATTGCTTTAGGAAACCTCACTTGTTTCCATTCTTTACTGAAAAATGTATGGAATTCATTTCCTTACAGACTTTTAACATTGGAAATATATTCTTTTGCTTACCCTAAGCCACAAGCACAAATAGCAGTTTATTTTTTTTTTTTTTAATTTGGCAATTAAAAATCAAGTAAAACATGAAACTCTGAGATGCAAATAACCCTGGAGTCCAAAAGCACAAAGGAAATGGCTTTAGAATGAAGACATTTATTTTCTTCTTGCTTCCCTTTACCATGGTTTATTTAGTTTCATGTGATTTGTGCCAGGGAAAAAAAAAAAAAAAGTGTGTTCTATAAACAAAAAAAGGGGAAAAGGTTAAATCAGTAATGAAGTGCAATGATAATAAAAAATGATGGCAAAACAAGATGATAAAAAAGGACAAGTGGAAGACTATTGTAAGTATGGATAGGGTGAGTCAGTGGGACTCCAAAATAGAGTCATTAGGAAATGAAAGATAACGACTTTTAGGGGGTGAAGAAGAGGCTTCAGAACCATTCCTGTGTTTCCTGGATTTTTGGAAGCTGGTGGGCTTTGTGCTTACAAATCACTTGGGCATTTTGGAAGGTTTATCCTGTGCTTTGGCTGCTTCTGTTTGGCCCTTGGTCAGATTTTTTTTTTTTTTTTTTTTTTTTGCCCACTACCAAATCCCACTGTCCCTCATATGTAGGACTCTGTAGGAATACCAAGAAAAAGGAGGAGCCATTTGTTTTGCAAGTGCAGTATCTCCATGTTGGGTGGCCGGGGTTTGAATCCATCACCTGTGGCTTTTTGGGGACAGCATGTGGTAGCCCCAGCCGGGGACCGCCCAACGACATGGGCATCTGGTCACCCAGGGAACAGCGGACTCTGAGGGGACCCCTGCCCAGCTCCATCCTAGGCCCCTGGAACAGGGACACCAAGTCCCTTATCCACACGATGGCACTCTTAAGCTTTCAAACAATTTCATCTAACTCTCCACATTTAATGTGAAACCAAATTTTTTATTTATTTCTTTCCCCTCTGCCAAAAGCAAAGGAGGAGTTGGCAGGGAGGGGGACGCAGCGCACAAAACTTGGAGTCTCCTTTAGAAATCCCAATATCCCAGGTTGTCCCTAAGCCCCCCTACTCTGTGACCTTGTGGGTTACACCCCAAGTGCTGCCACCAGCACTGCGGGCTGGATCCAGTGATGATCAGGGCACCCAACTGTGCTCCCCACCTCGCAGGGCTCAGTCCCTTGAGTGACCGCACAGCAACAGAGAGCAGCTAGAAAGACTATTTTAGATGCACCAAAAATCTGTTAACAACAACAAAAAAAAAGGCAAAGAGGACACAAACACTGCAGACCAAGAGCAAGCTCGTGTTGGGACATTTATGGGGGAAAAAGGTCATATTTTTTTGTTTCATAGCTGCTTCTGCACAGCCGAAGCTGTACAAAAGTCAGGAGCGTGGGATGTTTTCTTGAACAGTTTTTGCTATTAAGTGTGTTTTAAAAACAAGAATCCTTTGCCATCAAACTGGCAACTTGTAGGAGTGCTGAATTTACTCCATATTAAAGAGTGTGTGGGAGGGGAAGAAGGCCAGGGGGTGGTGGGGTCTGATCCTGTCCTCCTCGGTGTAGTTATCCCTGAGGCTGCATTGCCCTGTCTGGGAGGTATGTGTGCGCCTGTCGGAGAAGTCAGCAAATCACTGCACACCAGCACAGCCGTGGAAGCAATTTCTGTTCCTTTACCCCCCTCCTCCTGCCCAGGTGGGTTTGGGTATTGTGGTTAAGGGTCTGGAAGGATTTTCCGGGTCTGCAGCCTCACGGTACACGGTGGTTGTGCGGGCAGCAGCTTGCTCTGGATTTGTGTACAGGTTGCTGACCTGATATGTTTTCCTGGCAGGGAAAAAAAACCCAAGACCTTGTTTCTTTGTTCCCTTCTTCACCTGAAGGTACCATCTACCTATTGGATACAGAGCTTCAAACTTCACCATCAGGTCTTGGCCACTGGTGCCTGGTGCCACCATGCCTGCTAGGGCAGCATGTGCCAGCCCATTTTTCAAGAGAAGAGAGTTTTACATCACCATTTCCCTGAGGAAATTTAACAAAAAGGCCATGTCATCACCAGGCAGAGCAGCAGCTGACCCAGGAGAGAAGCTCTGAGGGTCGTCAGCATATCCCCCATCTCAGCCATCCTCACATCAACCAGCTCCTGCAGTCAGGGTTGGGTTTAATCTTGCCAAACTGTGCACAACCCCTTGATAAAAACCAAGCAGGAACAGGTCACTGTATCTTAAAATCAAGGTCAGCCACTGCACATGTTACAAGAAGGACAAGTTTCTGACCCCCTGCATGTCAAACAAGCCCTTGGTGGGAACGTCTCCCAGGTGCTGACGTAACACACATCGTAAAAGTACCAGAGGAATGCACATCCTAAAGGCACCAGTGTAATGTACAACCTGGAGATACCAGTCAAATGGGCTTCCCAAAGGTACCAGCACTTTAGGAGAGGGACTGTTGCTGGGTTGGGATCTCTACAGGCAGAAGATCTTCCCTCTTGTTCAAGTGGCTGGTATATTGGTGAATATTGGAGTAGCTGTGCTGGGAATGGGAAATGAGGTGGTTTGGGGCAGGGCAGGAGCCAGGAGAAATGGCTCCCTACCTGCCTTTGGTTCCTCATTGACTATTTTTCCTGCTCTCTGGGTGTCTGTGGGGTCCTGTTCTTATCACCCAGCACCCACTGGGGCACTTTGGAGTGTGCCTGGGGAGAAGGAGGTTTCAGAGCTGTACTAGATCCCATCTTTGCAAATTGCCAAGCTGGGGTTAGAGGACGTTCTCAAGGGAGTGTCCAAAATCAACACGATTATCTTGATTATTAATATTTGCATTGGCAGAACTACTGTAGATTTGTGTGGAGAAACACAGTCCCTCCACTGCTTATTGCTGGAGCTCGTTGAGCAGCAGCTAATCCATCTACGTAGCGGATGGTCGTATTTTTTTTCATTTATTTTATTTTTGCTTTTTCATAAATGTCAAAATAGTTTAATGTGCAATCTGTATTAGCAGCTGCCTGACAGCACCTCTTTTTTGGGTCAAGTCCTGACATTTGCCCCAAAGTGAGATAGAGTCAGCCTGGTGCTGATAGCCTGAAAAAAATGGATCTTCAGAGGACAAGGAGGGACCTGTATTTTAGATGAATGTGGGAAATCTATGCCTGCACTCCTATGCATCATAGCAGCTTCTCTATCTTTTCCATAAAATAACAGTCACTTTTTTCCTGTAACTTACTCATGGGTTATTTTTCTAGCAGCACACCCCCCCGCCCCCGCCTCAATCTTTCCAAAACATTCCCTGGCACTCCAGAGGTTAAAAATAATTCACTCATTGAATTCTTTAGCGCTTAATTAGACAAGAGATTATTTGTACAAAGCAGGAAACAAACGTTTGGGCAGAGTTCACTCACATAATATGTTCAGCCTCGTTTTTTTTTTTTTTTTACTACAGAAATTCTTTTGTTATGATTTTGGAGCATGAGCAGGTCATGTGTCATCCCTGGCTATTTTTTTTTTTTAAGTGTTATAGTGCATTTAATAGAAATAGGATGGAGAGACCTATGCTGAGGTTGAGGTATCGCTACAGATCGACTCTTCTACTTATGTGTAAATAGTGGGTTAAGTCTGTTATTCGTCAAACTCCACTTTTTTCATCACTAAATACAACCTTACTAGAGTTTCTTGTTGATTGAAGGAAGAAATTGGGCTTTTTAGTAAATACAGAGTAAAAAGGCTCTGGCTTATTGCACCAAGCAATAGATATGTGCATAAGAAGTTAGTGCAGTATCAATACCAAGTTATTTACAGTGCTTTTCTTTCTTAGCCAGGAAGGGGAATGCAGCAGGGACTCTTCACTGCCATTACAAGTTATCTCTCGAGGTCACCTGTGGTTTTGGTTACACGTACTGCAAAGAGAGCAGAATTTATTCCAGCAAATTTTGGCTTTGAGGAGCAAAAACTCGTTCACAAACGTGAATTGTTTGGTCTGTACGTCGGCGCTCGCAACGCTTTCCCAGTCCTGGTTGCAGAGGGCAATTCCTCCATCGGTTTTGGGGGGGCAGAACCCATCATTCCCTTCTAAAATGCAGAATGCTCAATGAATGGCAAAAAGTGCTTTTAAAAGGGGCTCATGGAACACTTTGAAAATATTAATTAGTGTGTTGAAGCATTCTGCATAGCATATCATAGTAAAACTGCTCCAGGGGGTTGCTTGGAATGAATTATTAATATGAATCCCTCTCTCCCTTATGCTTCACACCCTGATTTTATGGGACTTGGCGTGGGTTGGGGTGTCTATTAGATTCACTTATTGCCTGTTTAGTGGGAGTACTTTGTAGACCGCATCAAAAGGTCACTTTTTTTTTTTTTTCTCCAGAATCCCAAATTGTAAGCAGTAAAAAAGACTAGATTCCCCCAAAATGTGAAAGGCGAGCTGTGAAAGAGAAGAAAAGAGAAGAAAAGAGAAGAACAGAACAACAACCCACTGGAAAGCCATGATTAAAATTATATTGTCATTCTGCAGCAGAGAAGGGGACACACCTCAGTCCTGGTGTCACTGGGACCAAGCTCTTTTAGGTGCATTGCCACTGGGTTGTACTGGGATGTATGGTGCAGTCACATGCAAATCTCACCTACATGCTTGTCCAGACAACTCAGAGAAGTGCATTTTCACTAAAACACCATTGGAACATGTTCACGCTTCTTTCACATGCATTTTGATGCCTTGTACCACAAGGAGCGAATTCATTAAATTCACAGACTACAGTTCCTTTCCCCCTTTTGGCTTTACAATATCACAGAGCTGAACCTGTTAACCTAACGCTGGAAGAGAAAAGCTGTGCTTAAGAAAAAAATTGTTTTTCAGCTCCTGAGGTCTGTTTTGATGAAGTCCCTTGTGTACAAATATAAATAAATCCATAAAGTAATTTGACTTTTAATTCATACTCGGATCATGGAAATATTTGTATTTTCATGGCTGTTAGACTGAATTACAAAGGAGTTTGAGGGTCCACTTTTCAGTCTTAGAAGCAAAAGGAATAGGAGAGTTTACAGAATACCTAGAACACTGTGAGTCTCAAAGGACTAAATATTGTGGTAAACCCCCACTCATTTTCTCTAGTCAATGAAAGCAAGGGGGACTGAACTTTGGGCTTGATGTGCTCTGATGGCATGTTCAGAGTTCCTGGTGCCTGCAGTGTGAGTTGGCTGGGAGTGCTGAGAATGAGGGGAACATAATATCCAGGCAGTTTTCCCATAATGTTCAATTTAAAAAAAAAAAAAAAAAAAAAAGGACATGAATAAGGAGTTTATTTCTGCATCTGAAAATAGACACTTAAAAATAGATCATGTTTGAAAGTCTAAGAGGATGGGGTTGTTTAGCCTTTCTCTTCAAGAAGCAAAAGGCAAGAAGAAAGGGAAAGCTCCTCAAAACAGTGCTGGCATTCTGGAAGCATCAAGGTTTGAGTTTATTTATGGTGCTAAAAACTTTGGTTAGAGTCATCGTTTTAAAAAGCAAATCACAGAGTGGTAAATGCCAAGGAGATTATTAATAATACCTGCCTTTTTTTTATTATTAAAAAAAAAAGGTGAAAGACAGCATATTATATTGGAGTCTAATAGATAGCATAAATCTGCACCATCTGCAGAAGTTTGACAGGGAGGATTTTACTCTGTTCCTCTACTTCCCCAGAGCTCTGCCAACACAGGGGCTTAGCTGCAGTTCCTCGTTGATGACAGCTTGCTGCAATTATGACAGAAACTACTCATTAGCATCAGCCATTTCTTACTTTTAAGAAAACAAGCAGCTATTTCATGTCTGGTTTGGTTGGTTTTTTTAATTATTTTTCTTTTTAATGTGTTTTATTTAAAAAACAAAAACAAAGCAAACAGTCCTAAGAACTAACTCTGGTTTAGGAGTTAAACTGGTGATGGATTTTTCTGAGGAAAGGATCATCTTACAGTTTCTCAAGTTGTGTTATTGGCTCTATGTAAAGTGTCTATTTCCCTTCTTTTTTTCCTTTTTTTTTTTTCCTCCTGTTCCAGAGGAGAAAGGTTGCCAACTGATTAATATTTTAAACATGTAGACAACCTGCAGACCTTGCTCTCAGCCTCAGATTTCTCCCTTATCCCTCCCAAAAAAACCGTTTTCATTGCTAAAAACTCATTGTTAGAATCTCATACTCCCAGGTGAAACATGATTATTTATTCCCTTTTATTTTTTTCACCAAAATTAAGGACAAATAATAATAGTAAGAGTTCAGCAAACAGTTAAAACAATATCACATGTAATCTCTGTGGAGTTTGGTTAAGATTTCAGCTCCTCGCTTAAAATTATGTGGGTCAACCTTATGATGTGGGCAATGAATAGGAAAATATGCTGCATTTCAGGATCAGAATTTTATATGTCTTTAAAGAAAATGCTGGTAACACTCAGTGCAACAGAGTATAAGATGCCAATTTCAGCATTTGTCCGTGCACAAGGTGCTGCAAAGCAAGTTGTAGCGTGCTGTTGTAGGCTCCTCTGAATAATATATAGGGATTTGGTTTTATTTATTATTCAGATGAGGATTTAAATATTTTGCACTCTCAATTGAAAGTGTAAGCTGAGAAACTGAAAGGTTGCTGTGAGATAAGAGAGGTGAAGGAGCTGAGAAAGGAACTTTCAGTGGCTCCTCCATCCTGGCCAAGCCCCAAACCTACGATGGCTCTTTGTTGACCTCAGCCCTAGGTGTGATCTGGGTTGTGTGAGGGGCGTCTCTGAAGGCTGGTGCGATGGTGTAGGCTCATGTTATGTCCCCAGGCTGCATCCCTGAATGTCACGAGCCAGAGTTAGCACCTGCTTATGTCGGTGCAAATCCAGAGTGCTCCATCAACACCAGAACAGCCACTCCGAAACTACGCCAGCAAAACTGGAAATGGTGGTGTTTAAACTGAAAGAAACATCTTGATATAGTTTTGCTCTTATTAATTCTGCATTGCTACTCTCCATAGGGCCCATTTCTCCTCCCATCACATTTATTTTGTCACTGGGGCTACTTTTGACTTGTATATGTGTGACCATTGCACAAAACTTTGGACCACAGTACATAAGCGATGAATTCAGCCTTTAATTTTGATCGTTCTTTATTATTTTTATTCCCTCCCTCTCATCCCAGGTTTCTTCTAAACTGTGTGTTAGACTCTGCTCTTGCATCTGTGAAATTCTTATAAGAAATAATTATAGAGAGAGAGTACAACAGGTATGGCAGATAGAATCATGGAATCATTCAGGTTGGAAAAGACCCTCGGGATCATCGAGTCCAACCATTAACCCTACTCTACAAAGGTCACCCCTAAACCGTGTCCCCCAACACCACATCTAAACCACTCTCAACGCCACATCTAAATAAGATAAGTACATCCATTTGTATCGGTGGCAGCAGAATAAATTCTGGTTTACAAATGAAGAGGAGATAGAGGATTTCTGCCTATTCGGAGCCCTACCAAAGAGACACCTGCACAAAACATGCATGAGATACCTACAGAAAAATCTTTGCTTTGCCAGTGCATGCTGAGTGGGTCTATGGTTCACAAAAGGCAGGATGAGAGATGCTTTTAGTGATAAAGAGCAACACCCAAACAAATTGGAAAGTATTCAGATCTATAAAAATGCATTTCTGGAAAAAAACACTTCAGCACTTTAGATGTTCTCCATTTCTTTTGGCTTCTTGTGACTCTAATTCTGCCTTTTCTTCCTAGTCCTTGGTGATGTTCAGTATCTAGTTATCAACTTTACGCTTCCACTGAGAGCTGGGACCCGTTGAATTCATTCAACCTGGGCCTACCTGCAACTTTAATCTGTAAGCAAGCTGGATGTGTGTTCCTTTTAGTGGTAAAATCTGCATCTTAAATATTTGCAGAGATACACGCATCTGTTGTAAAACCACAGATGTGAGTCTCTGCAGATATATATACTTCAGCGTGATATATTATGGTTTATAATTAAAATTTTATTGAATTTTAATATAAAAACAAATTCATACATTAAAAATTAAGTAGAGAACAAACATGTGTTGTATCAGGAGGATACAAGCTGTGATACAGTAGGACAACAACATCTGACCCATAAAAACCACCCTGCTTTAGTTATGAAATACCTTTGTGGCTAGGAGATTAGTGGGATATAATATTGAGGTTCTAAATATTTGGAAAAATAATAATACCGTTTTGTCACTTCCATTCATGAGTAAAGAAACAGCTTTTGAAGTCTCTTTATTAAACATTTTGAAAGCAAATGGATTTAGACAGAGCAAGCACAGGCTCCCAACAAGCAGAGTAAGTATTATTTATGTTATAACGTTAATGTTTTTGAGCAGACTAAATGGTTTCTCACAATGCCTGATGCCACACGTTCATTCGGATGCTGGAGTTGCTTGGGCTTGAATCAAGAAATACTTCAGCTTTTGCTAACTGTCCTTACCTTGCCCTCAAGGACATGAAGGTAAGTGCTGATGGAACTTCCTCTTCTTAGGGCACAGGATGAGTGTATCCTATGGTCCCTACTCTGAGAGGGATCCAAAGTACTTTACCAGAGATTTAACATTAATTGAATTGCTGTCACTTTTAGGGGGAAAATTGTAGTATGGAGAAAACAGATGGCCCACCCTAGGTCAGCAACAGTGATAGCCAGGTGCCTTCTCTCTACCAACTCATGGGCATCATGTTAAATGCTCCTTTCATGGAAACTGTTCTCCTTGTGCCGCACCACGGACAAAAAGCAAAGCACAATGCAGGATGTATGCAAATACAGGAGAGAAAATAGTACTGAAATATTTGAAATGCTGTTACATAAAGGGGTGATGTGCCTTTGCCTTGAACGCTGTATTCATTTCCATTTCAAAAAAGGTACAGCTGAAGTATAAAAAGTTCATAGGCAGTTGATGGAAATGATTAGACAGAGGGCTAGGTTTGCGCGTGACAAGAGCCTGTCAAGTCTGGAAGTTGAATTTTGTGGCTAACAAGAATGAAAATGGTAAAGAGGTACCAAATAATGAATAGTGCTCAGGAAATTGTTGAGGACACCTTTTTGCTCCCCTTTCTGCTGATACAGGAATACAGGAATGGCCAAAGGATGTGGCAGGGATGTCACCTCAGGCTGATGACTAGAGATGGACCTTTTGCAGATGTAGGATTCACTGCCACAATAGTTCAACAGGTTTGGAGGGTCACAGGCTTAAAAATTGAGCAGTTAGAGATTTGAATAGGCATATTTGCATTGGATGAGGCAAAGCTAAGGGATGTGTAATCTCATTCTGCATTTGCTGCTGGGAATGAGGAAAGTTTTTCCCAGGGTGGCATTGACCCTTTGTGGTGTCTCTTGAATCTTTCCCAAGGCTTTTGGAAGTTGTTGCCAGAGCAGGGCATGGCCCCTACCACCAGTCCTCTCATCTCCAACACCACAATCCTCAAAGGAGAAAGCAAGCCCAACTCTGTTTGAAAGTTAAAATTTAACTTTTAAGTCAGTTCCATAGTCCCTTCTACATAATGAGGTGGGTATTGGTCTCTCTCTCAAGTAGTGAGAGGAAATGGCCTCAGGTTGTGCCAGGGGAGGTTTAAGTTGGTATAAAGAACAATTTCTTCCCCTTGAGGGCTGTCCAGGTCTGGCCCAGGCTGCCCAGGGCAGTGGTGGAGTCCCCATGATGCTTGGAGGGGTTTCCAAGCCGTGGAGCTGTGGTGCTGAGGGCCATGGGTCAGTGGTGCCCTGGCAGTGCTGGGTTAACAGTCAGACTTGATGATTTAAAGGTCTTTTCCAACCAAAACAATTCTATGATTCTGTGACCACTTCTCCCCTTTTATTTGAGAAAATTCTACAAATCGGGTAACAACAATATTTGGAAGTGTCAGTGATGAACAGAGACAAGTGTATCCTGACTGCAGGCTCTGGGAATTCGAGGCAAGAGACTTTCCAAAGGACCACATAGAGGTGCACATGTGGGCACGCCTGCCTGTGCTTGTGCCCTGAACTTACCATGACTCTGTGCCTCCAACTTTTCACACACTTCCCCAGTTAAGCTACTCAGGGCTCACCCTTAAATACCTGTCCACACCCTCTGCAAATTGATTTATCCTCTGATGACAGTCAGAGCTGCTGACCAAACTGCTGGAGAGAAAGAGTTCTTTAATTTAGGTGGTGTTTTCCTTCTTAATGTTGTCCCTTTTTGCACTGAGTAGAACTTGCTTTTGCTTCCCCATTAATTCAAGTTTGCAAGATTAGTGTCTCTCGCAGTGAATATCTTGGCTCTGTTCAGCATAAACCATACTTGTCTTTCTATGTCTTAAATGGGTGAATTAAAATAGGATTTTACTGAAGGAGATGAAACTTAAAACAAAACAAAACAAAATAAAAACAACAAACCAACAAACAAACAAACAAAAATCCCAAACTTTTAAAAAAGGACTGCTAAGACATCCCAGTGTTACAGATATTTTTCTTAAAGGTATCTTGTTATTTGTGCACTGCAAATTTACTGAAATGTTATTTTAGATTGGAAATGGCATATTTATTCAGTCTATGAAAAGACAGTGGTTTCTACCTGGTAAAAAGGAAGGATTTTCCTCTCCTCAGACATTTACTTTGTTAATCTGCAACCTCACCCATGCATCTCAGCATATAGCTGAGTTCTATACCATCTACAGTTTATATCCAATGTTGCAGCCCATCCAACATAAACCTGTGATGAAGGATTGTACCGTACACAGATAATCTATCGCTCACTCAATCACCGTGTGGCTGTGAACACAAAGAACATAGTCCTTGCTTATTTTTGGTTTGGAGTCAAAAAAAAAACCCAACACAGAACCTTCAGAAATGATTAATAAGAAGTGTCAGTAATATCTTTTGGAGAGAGATTGTCTTTATGCTATCACATGTCCCATGAACACTGTCAGGAGGATATTGATTATACACAAACTAACTGTATTTGCAATTATTTCACTGGAAAAGATCAACAAAAAGAAAGTAAGATTCCAAGTTTCAGATGTAGAGACTTATAGATTTCTTTCTTGTGAGTCTACAGCAAAATAATATGCAGATAAAGCAGAAAAAAAAAACCCAAAACCCCAAGATTTCTGTGCCAGTTTTATCAGATATTGTTTTAGTCCAGGATATATTTAACATTTTTTCACTACTAAACTGTGGAAAATAAAACAAAAGTTCTGTGAACTCGCAGTAATCCCCTAAATCTTCCTAGCCAGTATTTGTAGAAAATACTAAGAATATTTTTTCAAGTTGCACCAGTGCTGAAATCTGGATGCTGATTGTTGGACGTGCAGCTTCTTCCTTCAGCAGCTGCACAGACAGGTCCAGCTTTCACGGGACCATCATCTTGGAATCGGAAGAAGGAAAATGGTCATCCTTGTGATGTCACTGCTCTTCTTCACAGCTGCTATTTCCCTCAACTATCAGGAAAATTCACCTCAGCTCTGTCTGTCTTAAATCAGGCCTAAGAAAAAGCCTGCTGAGCTCTCTGAGAGCCTTAAAGAGAAACATGCTTGTTAATAGAAAATAACAACATTTATACCAGCGCTTTTTATACCAGACTGTAAAATTTAATCGAGGGTTTTATCTTACTGTAGAAAATTGGGTTTATATAAAAATCCCAGGTAGTAGTATCATTTCTGTTCCATTCTTCTTTTAGGGAATGTCTGCAGGAATTGACTCTATTTTTATTTAGGTACTTCCAGGAGCTGCACCTGTTGAATGCTGCAGGAAATGGCCAAGAGCAAATTTAATTTCTCAAGGAGGGGCTGGAAAAATCTCAGACCTCCTTATGATGTTGAAAACTTTTCCACATCTGACCTAACAGTGACTTGGGGGGGGGGGGGAAGGGGAATTCAATAAATTCTATTTTCTAGGAACTTAGTGAGGAACACAGGCACTGCCACTCCCTGATCTAAGGGGAATGGGGAGCTGCACTCCAGCCAGGGACTTGTGATGGGGATGAAGCCTGTAGTGCTGAGCCACCTCCTTCAGCATCAGACCGAGGGTAGCAGGAGCTGGCTCGAATAATCCCAAGGGATTGCCTAAACACTCGTGTGTTTTGCAACACTTTGAGGCTTTTTTTGATGCTTCTGAGAAGGAAGGCAATTAGCTTTTCAATGATAAATAAATTAAAGATAGTTGATTTTGCCTTTCACACATTTGTTTTCTTCGCTTTCATGAGGGACTGCAGCCTGTTTATGATTTTCTTAGAAGTTTGAGAGACTTGCTCTTGCTTAGTGACAAATTCTCCCCTCTAGGCAGCACAGGAAGGAAAAAAAAAAAAGGGGGAGAAAAGCAAAGACAGTGGGAACCTGGAAGTGGACAGTGTGTCTGCAGGGAAGGGAAACCCCTCAGAATTCCCAGAGGTTTTGTTTGGTTTCTGGCTGTTTATTTACATAATTAGAGCATGTAATTCCACAACAACACAAAGAGGGATAAAAAGCAGCAAAAAAGGGGAAGGAAAAAAAAAACAACACAGAAAAGCACAGCCAAATAGTTTGGCTATCAAGGACTAGAGTAAGGTTCTGGTGGACCTCCAAGGCTGCAAGCTCAGGATGGCTTTGGCTCAGCAGCTGGTGGTCACCATCTGGTGTCCAGCATGGATGGGACTTGTCGTCTCCTACTCAGGTACCTGAATCATGTGTGGAGATTTCCTCTGCCACCGCCAGCACCACTGCATGCAGCTGCAGAGAAGATCCTGAGCAATGTGAGAGACTGTTGAGGACCACGCTCTAGAGAGGGTCATCCACTGGTTTGCAATATAAGACTTGATAGTTGCCTTTAATTTGAACTTGGTAATTAATACTTTACAGCTTGGTGTTCATAGCCATGGAGACAAAGCCTTAAGGGTTTCAAGGAATTCATAGATCAGCTGAAGAAGGAAAAGTAATGCTGCCACCAACCTGGAGCTGCTAACAGGCTGGAATTGTAGTATTTGAAGAAAGACATTTGCTTTAGGATGGAAAATATCTGAAGGAAAAAATGCTTCAAGTTTCAAGAGTGGGGCTTGGAGTACAAAAGAAAGAAAAAAAAAAAACTTGTAAAAAGCAAACTTCAAAATAAAAGACACTCTGCAAACTCAAATTAAAAGTGAGGTTATTAAGGTCAAGAAAATGTTTTGCTTTGAGAACTACATAGCTGAGAAGTGTAAAAAAAACCAAAAAACCTCACAAAACAAACAAAACCAAACAAAAAAAAAGTTTATTTTTTTTTCTAACTCCTCCTGAATGCAACCTGCTGGTTCTTCTTCGGAAGGTCAGTCATCAGGAAATGATCTGGGATGATAGAGGTAGGTCCACACCATGGCTGTATGAATAATTTCAGTAACATTATATATGACCGTCGGGAATGAAGCTGCTCCAGCTTTCTGTCTCTGTGCGTATTTCGATCATGCCCATCACTGCTGTATCTGGTGTGTGAGATCTAATCAAGTGCATTGCATTAAAGCAAGGAAATAGGGTGAGCAATAGTCCAGCTGGCAGGGCATACCCAGACAATCAGAGCAGCCCGGTCACCCTCAATTGATGCTTGATAAGCTGCAAGAAGTGGAGAAAATGTCATTTTTTCCTTTCCTAGGTAAAGCCTTTACCTGGGTGTGTGGATGTGTGAGACCACACAGCACCGAGTGGATGGGGAAAGGCAGGACAGTTGGAGCTCTTCCACCCACCCAGGTCAGGCAGGATTGCTCTGAAATGTTCTCCATCACCTTGCAGAGAGGTCTGTAATAGGAACATATGGTAGCATTCATAGACTTGTGGAATGGTTTGGCTTGAAAGGTACCTTTAAGGGTCACCTAGTTCTACCCCCTGCACTGAGCAGGGACATCTGCAACCAGAGCAGGGTGCTCAGAGCCCTGGCCAACCTCCCCTGCAATGGTGC
>JANHGN010001967.1:0-29536 GCA_024605025.1 Megaceryle maxima
TTATGTGTGTATAAATATATATATATATACACCTACCTCTCTGTCTATATAGAAACCTCTGTGTGTATAAATATATATATAAATATAGAGAGAATATAACCCCCATGTTAGCCCACAAAATGAACTAGAAGTAAAGAAGTGTAGCATCTTTGGTTAGGCTGAAAGTTGTTTGAATATTCTGTTAGGAGATTGCCATTTTCCAACATCTATAGGTTGGTAGACCCTAAAGTTTGCAACAAATTGTATCAGTAGAATTACTCTGTGAAATGAAAGTGTTCAGTGCAGGGAGCTGTAGCAGAATTTGATGCTACTTGAAAAGTAATTACAGGAGTTATATGAATTCTATTTCCCTTCTTCCCAAGGATACTGTTACTGTTCTCTGCAAATATAAGGTCAGTGCCATCCTCACAGAAGTGTTCTCTAGTACAATCTGTCATTGGCATTTGAGAGGTTAAAAAGAGCACTATGAGAGAAAACTGTTCTCTGAAGACAGCACCTACTGTAAAAGTCAGTGATATTTTTATTTCTTCCTCCAAAATATATGTCAGAGTTTCAAACAAAACAGATTAAAGATAGGTCTCAAAATCTGCAAGACGGTTTGCAGTGTTAGCTATGTTGCAGATATGTTAGAAGTATGCAGTTATGTTGGAAGTATGTTCCAAAACTAGTCTTACTTGACAGGTCATTGATTACAATTTTTAACAATAAATATTGTCAAGATGCAAAAGTGTGACTCTGAAGACAAGAGGATGGCATTTCTGAGTAATGCATTGATTTTAAGGAAAGTTACACTTTCCTGGATTCACTTCAAAAAGACATTATTCTAATTGGCCTTGCAACCTGGAAGAAACCTCACCACATGCTTCCCTTGGGGATGAGCTGCTGTATAAATATCTGTGTAGTAAACAGATCTGTTAAAAAGAATCAGATTTTAATGCAGCAAAGTCACCCTTTTGACAGGACTGTACTACATAATTGTGTCTAGAGAATGATCTGTAAAGGCAGCTATACATTTGTTTGTTCTTACTGTATAGTTATCATTGTTTCCCTGCTAATTCAGTTGCCCAGATTCCTATTTGAGCTGTAGCCACAGGTACATTAATTGAATTAGTGGTGTAAGAAATTGCTGAAGCAAGAGGGTCCTTCCACAGTAAAAACTTTGTTGTAAAGAGACATCCATAAAAAAGCTTTTTCAACCTCTTCTGCCTTCCGACCAACATCACCTGAGTGGGCAGTACATTCCCCAGCATGCTTCTGCAGGTCATGTGATGTTCAGGACTAGCAGGATAGTACTGGGAACAAATTCACCCCAGTTTGGTTGGCCTTTATTCCATGAGCCATGCTGCTGCAGTGGTGAAGCTATTTGAGAGAGCAACATGTTCTGCAAAGTGCCATTCAATATGAGCTGTATGGTTTCTTTTCACCTTTAAGGTCAGGTGCCGTACTTCCAGTTCTCTCAGCCCATACAGTTAGCAGGAGAGGAATGTAGCTTTTATTTTCTATTTGTGTGCTAAGAGCTCTCTCCTGTTTAATCTGCTGTATCATTAATTGGATTCAGTTTCTTGATCACATTCCAGTTCAGATTATTATTATATTTACCATGCAGCAAAAATAATTTCCTGTTAATTAATTTTTAGTTCCTATTTAAAACTGCTTTTCTTTATATTCTTAACCAACTTCCCCATCCAGCATAAGGTGGTTGCATTTTACAACGTGTCGTTCCTCTGGTGAACAAAATTATTCCTTCACGTATTAGAGCTGGCAAATCATTTGGATACCATTTGGATAACCAGAGGAACAGAGCTATAAAAATACTGTATTTTCTTGCTCTTTTTTTTTTTTTTTTTTTTTTTTTTTCCAAAGCTAGTATTGGAGAATCATTCAGAAAGAGGTGTGGGCACATGCACAAAGCAGGTCATAGGCTTTCTTCAGGCAGTTCCAAAATGCTTTGCTGAACACAAATGTTAAAGGGATGTGAACAGCCTGCATATATAAAATACAATTGCTTTAAAATTAGATACAATGAAAATACAAATAAACAGTAACTCCCTTTATTTTAAATATTTTAGTTGAAATGAACATTTTCTCTTGGGGATCTCTATTAATTGTCATGGCTGCTACAGGCAGGCCAGAAAGCAGAGGTGGCTATAAGGGGGGTTTTTTTGTTTAATTTGTTTAATTTTGTGTTTTAAGTATATACAATCAATTAATAAGGAGTAAGTGCTTAAGTTCTTTTTGCCTCTGCTTTAAAGTATAAGATACAATGAGCATTGATTAATTCCTGGAAGGGTTTAACTGTGATATATGAAATAGTTTTGGTAATTCTGTTACCTTGGAGGGTTTCAGATGATAAATAATGATTGGATTATTTACCTTTTGTGTAAGAGGTAGTCCTATCTTCTCCCAGCTGGAGACCCCTTTCTCAGAGGTAGACTGATGAGAACATAGCAAATGGAGTCTACTCTCAGATGTTTAAAAGACAGGAGTTGTCATACTACAGCACCAGTGAAGATATCAACAACTGTCTCGTACAACTGACAGTTGGAATAAAACCATAAAAGCTAGTAACCATCTTTCATTCTTTCTTTATGGAAAGGGAAAACTCAGAGCCCTATCAGCACTACCCAACAAGCTATCAAGCCAACACTAGGTGCTCATGGCATGGTCTGATTTACTATGCTAAATTAACTGCAAGCTAAAAACGAAGTGTTTCGCTCCTTTCCCTGTTCACATAATCTGGAACTGAAAAGTACCTCAAGGGTTTAATGATGCTTCCATGGCATCTGCATAAGAAGTCATCATGCCTTATATGTGAGTAGCCTTGTGTGTGCATTCAATTACCTGAACATTCACCTTGTTGACAGAGAGGTCCTAGATGCTTCTGTGCTGGTGACAGAACAACTGTGATAACAGTCTTAATTACCTGGGTTTGGGAAAGTTGAATAAAGAGAAATCGGGGTCTCTGCATGTCTCTGTTGACTGGAGCTATAGTCCAAGAAAGCCTCCACAAACCTAGCTAGCCTTACAGATTTTGCTGTCCCAGTCACTCCTTTCATGACTAGATGGAAACCCATACAATACAAAACAAGTTCCTTTACAGAAGTTTAAGTCTGTCATGAATTAAATCAAGCTAAGCTATGTATTCATCCACTCTGTTCAGTCTCCTGTTCTCAGTAATGCTGACTCTTTCAGGCTGTGGCAAAGGAATGTGTGTTTACTGTTGAGCTTGGAGGTTCTTTTAACAGGCTGTAGTTGAAACATCAAAATGTTGACATCTGGAAGTTTATAGTCATCTATGTGCAAGTGATGAATTAAACTATTACACATTCAGGACACTTTCCATAGCCTTGCAGTTTATAATCCAAGGACTTTGGCTCATTACAAGTATCATTAAAAGAGACTGCATTTTAGCTTGCCCCAAGCAAGCTAACCCAAACATCACAGCGAGGACAACCACTTTCCAAGTGATTGGCACAAACATCTCTCTAAACAGTGCTACTTTTAGGTCAGCAGTTAACTATATAGCTTTTCTCAAATCATCTCATTCTTAGCTCTGCAAGACTCTTTGGAAAGAATGGATTCTCTAGTGCTCAGATGAGGTTGTTGTTAGCCAATTGCTATTATACCAAACAGTTATATATTTTGCTCTTATTGATCAGTCTGTGTCAGTTTTACCACAACCAACAGTCTTCACAGAACCTGTCTGCTGCTTCTGGTACCTGTTTTAGTCTGTCATGGCTATGAATCAGATGCTGGCCTGTAAGAAAACTTCCCTATCCTTCCTCCAGGATTACTCAGTCAGGACTAATAAGGAGAAAAACACTTTGCATCTGGGTATCTGAAGAGAGAGAGCACTATCACACCCTTCTGGGTGAAAAGTAAAGGTACAATAGAAGATAATCAAAGGACTAGGCAACCATTGGAAATGGCAGTCAACTAGAATGGGTGAAAAACTAGAAAAAGGTGCTACTTATATCTTTACAAAAGAGAATGAAGTGGATCCAGTAACTGCAAACCAACAAGCCTCAGCTCACTGCCTGGAAGGATCATGCAGCGCATCTCGTTGGGTGGTGTCTAGCCATCTGCAAATACAGGACAGGAAAATAATGTAGGATGGTCAATGCATATTTACTAACTGCAAATCATGTTTGAAGAGTCTGATTGCCTTTTATGATGATAGTGGTTGAGGGAAGGGTGATAGATGCAACTTGCTTTGACTTCAGGAAGTTTTAGTCCCAATAACATTCTCACTGGTAGACAGAGAAAGCATGTGCTGCACTAAAAGACAGTTAGATGGCTTGGGTCAACGAACTCAAAGGGTAGGTAATCAATGGCTTGATGTCTGTTTGGCAGAATATCTTGGGTATGTACTGGGAGCAATGTTAGTCAGTATCTTCACCAATAACCTGGATTTTGGGACAGTGTAACTTCAGCAAATCTGTGGATGATACTGAAATAGAGAAAGTGATTGATATATCAAATAGTCTAGTGTCAGTCCAGAGAAGCTCTAGGATTGGGCAAAATAAATCTCATGAAGTTCAACAAGGGGTGCTAAGTTCTGCACCTAGTATAAATTCACATACCATTAAAAATGCAAACTGGCTAGCTGGTGTGCTGTGAAGGACCTGCAGAGTTTATGGTGGATACTAGGTGAATAGGAGAAAATGGTGGCCTTTAATCACTAGGAAGGCAAACTGGATTGTGCTATACTAGGATGAGAGTGAGTAGCTAAAATGAAAATATACTTTTTATAACCTTGGTGCTTGCTGCATACACATGTAATTCTGCATCCAGTTTTGGGCTCTGCAGTTCAAGAAGGATGACAGAAGTTGGAGTTAGTTTAGCAGAGGACTAGCAAGACTGTCATGGGCCAAAAGTATGTGACCTTTGAGAAGAGGCTTGGGAACTTGTGCTTGTTTAGTGTGGAAAAGCAGCAGATAAATAGTGATCTAATAGCTGCCCACAGCAGCTTGGATGGGAATTGCACAGACGGCAGAACCAAATTCCTCCTGGAACCAGCAGATGGTACAATAAGAGGCAACAGCCCCAAGATGCAGCTTGGAAGATTCAGTTTGGACGTTAGGAAAATGTTAATTCACCATAAGGGTAGTACAGCAGTGGAACAGCTTATCCAGAGGCATAACCAGGGGAATTGTCTTTCTTGGAGTCTTCAACTTGGCTAGAAAGTGATAGCTGACCAGGTACGTCCTTTGCAACATTTCTGCATCCGAACAGCATTTCCAACCAACCTGCAAATAAGAAACTTAAAGGGAAACTGAAAGAAAGGCAGATGTTGTACTGCAGTGCATGGGCTCACCTTGTATTCTCTCTTCAGACTGCTTTGCTTTTATGGTAGCACATATACAGGCAGTGAAAGGAAAAATAATGACAATGCTCTGGACAGTGTTATTTTGTCAATTGCAGCAGAAAGCAAATAATAACTGAATAATCACAGTCTACTAACTTTCCTTTATGTATTTTCTGTCAAGCTTAAGACTTAAACTAGACAGAGGCATTTCAGTCACTAAAAGATCAAGCTGAAGTGTTGCAGGAAAAATGTCTGCTCAATGCCTCAGGAAAAGAATGGAGAGTATCCTTCCAGATTTCACCTGGGAAGGTAATCCTGACTTGCAGAAAAGGACATAAAGTGATGGAGGTCCTTTTCATAATGAGAGCCATCTATGGCTCATAGCCTAAATATACATGCATATTTTTCTGTATATATTGAGCATAATGCTCTCTGTTGCTGGCCAAATACGGAGAAGAATATTCTTAAGCTGGCCTCATTATTGCTGCATGTCGAAACAGCCATGTGGCTACTTTAATTTTCACCAAGAGAAATAGTTACTTGCAGATTATTTTACTGACCCAAGATCATAGACTACTATGGTTTTGGCCATGTTACGTCTTCCCTTATGCCTCTGCTGAGGTAACAGGAGAGGCCAGAATATGTTTTGTACTACTGCAAGTTTTTCTCAAACTACTTTTCTACGGCTCACGTTGAGAATGGCAGAACAGCATAAATTGCACACTTCTCAGACAAATAAAGTTTTAAAAGAAATAGATTTGGTTCAGATTGTTTATGAGGGCATTTAGCAGGCTTTATTGATGTTCTTGTTTGATAATTTGCAGGTCAATGATACTACAACAGAGGCTGTTGGTATTTTGAGACAGAAATTGGAGGTGCTACAGAGGTGCAGAGGGTTTGCTGTGTTACAGACCCAGTTTTGGGATGGACCTGCCTGCCTGTCCAGAAGAGGGGCTTAACAAAAGGCTTTATTTTCTTTGTATTTTCCTTCCTTTTTCATGTTCTATGCTGCAGTCAAACAAGTCCTGAAGACCACCTTCAGGTTTCACATCATCCTTTAAGTCTCTCTTAACATCTTCTTAATAAACTTAGAGCACTTCTTGTCACATAGCACATGTTGCCACAGGGTACCAGTGTGATAATGAAATATTCCCTGTATTCATTCCAACAAGAGAAAAGAATTGTAGGTCTGGTTTTTACTACTACAATTTGTTTTTCCTGACAAAGGCAAAACTTTGATTTCCAATTTATTTCTGGGCATCAAATTAAGTAACTGTGTATTCTGCTTGAGTAGATCTTTAATTACTATGACCGTGCAATTGAGTCTCTGCTATTCTTTTAGAAAAACTTCTCCAGGCTTTAAATGAAGACAGAGAAGGCCCACATAAACCAATTAAAATGGAGAATTTGTTTACAGGCTATTGCTAGAAGAGACATAATGCTTCCTTTTATCATCACTTGACATAGCAGTGACAGCCTGTAAACCTCCTGCCAGTGCATTATTCTTTATTTGTCACTGCCTGTGCCAATTCTTGCCCTGGCAGGTGTCAGGCATGTGTCAAACATATGATTCATGGGTTCATTTGATCAACACTGTGAAGGAAAGAATGATGTATTTTCTTTTAAATCACATATTAGACATTTACTCCCCATATCTAGTGACAGGGGCTTTGGATTCTTTATATCCATTTATAGCTCATTGTAGAATTTAAATACCAGCTTCTCTCTCATTTGTAACTCTGAAAGTGAAATTTATGTAATATTAAAGCATATAAATGAAACCATTCTACCTTCCTGGTTTTTTTTTTCATCATGGCAAGCTTGCCTGAACTGTTCCCTTTGGTAATAAATGGGCAGAATGTGTTGTCCTCTGGACATTTAAAGACCTTTTTATTACAAGTTGCTTTCTATTTTATGAACCACGTTATAACTTCTTTCACAGAATTGAGAATTATGATTTTGCTCTGACATTGATTGATGCATGTTTGCTTGGGCACTTGAGTTTACTTGCTTCTAAATGTATATGTGTAATATATAGGTTTTGTGTATGAGTTGCTTTTTCTGCAGGTAATATTATCAACACAATAATTGGAAACTGAGAAAATGCAGTCATACTATAGGAAATAAGATATAATTTGGTTTTGTGTTCTGTGAAGGAAATTTACAGAGTTTTGTGAAAAAGGGAAGTTTATTTTGATAGTTTTGGTAAAAGACAAGGTTAAAAAAAATGTTAGTAATCACAGACACTGAGCTCATTTGTTATTAACAATTATTCCCATGCAGAAAATTCTAAAGCCTTTGTTTAGCCTGTTTTAAGGAACACTGGAGCTGTGATATTCCCGGGTATTGGCTTTATAAGGGTATCTATGTGTTCATGACCCCTGGCTCAAACATGGGCTCTTTTACTATATCACCAGCCTTTAAAGCCAGCTGCTGACCACAGGTCCTGCAGAATTGTCATTTTGCTTTAAAGACTCTTACCTGGGATAATACCAATATAATGAGTAATGTGGGAGTGGCTTTAATGAGTGGATCAACATGAAAGATATGTTCTTAGTACTTAAATAATATAAATACTACAGATCTATTTAAATCTACTATTGTTCTACTGTCTCTGGCAGTTTCTCTGTGTTTATGCTTTTAGAGATTGGTGAGGTTTGAAACAGTGCCAAAAGACGTTGCATGGGAAAATACAATATGAAAGCACTTTCATATTGATTTATGTTTTAAAAATCATTATTTATGGATCCAAAAGGGATTTTTTTTTTTCCTTCACTTTAAGATATTTTCATTTTCATAACCATTTTGGAATTAGTTGTTGAACTTCAATGCTTCATGATGTTTTTGTAATTGTTGAGAATTTTCCCCGAATAAAATCCTAAGCTGTCGTCTAGATCAAATCTCAAAACAAGAGATACGTTATGTATTTGTTACTAGCATCTAGAATCATAGGGTTAGAAGGACCCTTAAAGGTTATCTAGCCCAACCCTCCTTCAACAAGCAGGGACACTTTTCAACTCGATCAGGTTGCTCAGAGCTTCATCCGACCTGATCTTGAATGTTTCTAGGGAATGGAGCATCTACTACGTCTCTGGGCAACCTGTTCTGGGATGCAGAAAAGATTTCTTCCTTATATGTAGTTTAAATCTCCCCTGTTTTAGTTTAAAACCATTACCCTCTTGTCCTGTTGCAACAAGTCCTGCTAAAAATATTGCGCCCACCTTTCTTCAAGGCCCCCTTTAAGTACTGAAAGGCCTCAATATGGTCTCCCCAGAGCCTTCTCTTCTCCAGGCTGAACAGCCCCAGCTCTCTCAGCCTTTATTCATAGCAGAGGTGTTCATCTGTTTGGCTATATTATGACTTCTTGTTAGGCTATTACTAACATAGAGCTGTTTTAACAAATCTAGGTATTTTACATATCTCTAGTAATCCATATACTTTAATCTGTATAGAAACCTTGTCTTTTTACATTACTTGTTAATTTTTATAGACCTTAGTTAGATGGTTATTATTTTTGTTTTCTTCCTGATTATTTCCAGTTATGTCTAAACAAGGATGCATTTAGAATTCTGGGCAAACAAGACATGCAAATTTTGTTTGTATACTTCTGCTTTTTTTGTGAGCTATTCTTTGAGCAACAAGGAGAAAATAATAAAATTACTCAATCATGGGACTAATTGAGTAGATTAAAACAATTTTAGCATATGTGACTTTGGCATCAAAAGATGTGTTGGATGTTTTAATGCAGTTCTTCACAAATCAGACTGCATGCTGTCTGAAATGTGTGAAAAGCTATCTGATAGGGAGGTGGAGGAAGGTGGTATAGAGAACTCTTGTTTGTTCCAAGGAATTTCAGGAATTTTTCTGGAAAAAATAAAATTAAATTTGAGAGACCTCTTTTCCTGAGTTTGTAAGGAACCTGAAGCAATGAAAGAACGGTATAAACTAACCTTGATTTCATTGAGTTTATTCTCCAATACAGCTGATGGTGATCAAATTATATTATTCAGCACTTTTGTTATCTAGCAATTGATATAAGAACAGAAAAAAATGTACCATGATACAATGGTTTGCATCAGCTCTCCCTGAAGTGTATTCTTGAAAAGATAGGCACTCAGCTTTCAGAATTTGCTCATTTCAAGATGTGAAAGAAATTGAATTAAGTCCTTTGTATGAGGCTGAATTTATTTGGCCCAAGACAAGAGATAACAATCAGAATACATGAAAAGAGTGTGTTTGTATTAGTCCATTTAAACATCAGTGGTGGCCTATTCCAACTGTCTATTGCAAGGGCCTTAGCTTAGCTGTTGTGACACCTAACTAGTGAAGATCCAATTCAGGTGTGCCTTGAATTTCTATATAGGCAACAGAGAGCCTGCCAACACCACAAGCAACTTAGGTGGTCCAAATAAGACTCCTGCTTCTCTCCATCAGAGAGTTTAGGTTCTTCCTTGGTAGCCACCTTCATGTCCAAAGAAGGAAGCTGCCTAGAACCAAGTAAAAGGGAATAGTAAAGCAATAATTTCTGATATGTAGCCAAACTCAGAGCTGTGTAGTAGGACCCCCTGATCAGCCAGAGTTGCATCAGTGAAACTATCACTGAGGGCAGACAGGTGAACACAGAGGATTTGCACTGTAGACAAGGTATTAAGTGCTTGCTGCTGTAGTGGGAGAGCTGTGTTCAGACTGAGTATCCTGGATCTCATGAGCTGTCTGTACAGTGTACAGCAATGTGGTCTTGCTCTTGGTGCAGAGTTCCCATGCACTATGCAGTGCAAACAGACTTAGAACTTGTGGGTGGAAGAGATCAGGGGAGAAAGGTTAGATGACCTTAGAAAGCTAGAGCAAATTTCCAGTGTCTGAGGACAAACAGAAGACATAGTACCTAATAATTTATTTTATTTGAAAATATATAATATGGTGTCACTTGGAAGCTATTTCATTTTTCATGGCTATAAGATGCTATCATTTACAACACAGAAAAATATCCAGATTGATAGCCCTAGCAGACTTTCTTACATTACTTGCAAGGTTTTTGCATCTTTGTTTTTAAGGTCTATTTTCCTCCTTCTCTATTCCTGGATTATGGGAATAGCCTCAATGCAGCTCATAAAAATAGGAAAACAGTTTGATAAATATATTCTTTAAACAGTCTTGCACATGGGCACAAAATGATCTAGGTCTTGATATACCCTCAGTTCAATCATGATACTGAATTGTAGTATTGAGTTAGAATGGCACACAGCTCTTGTCTCGTGAATATGGTTGGTCATAAAAAGACCACCATTCAAAGACACGGTACATCTCTTGCCATTTTGGCTGTTGATGCATTGTGTTGGGGTTTTATTGAGTATGTAAGTAGCAAAATGGGATGAACAATTCTTACTTCAGAATTGAAATGTTTGTTCTACAATCAGCCACAGAGTAGAAGACAAAAACATTTTATGTTTATCTGAACATCATTATTTACTTTTTGTCTCAGACTTGCCTTTCCTCTCTTGATCTAATACTTCTCCTAGATAGTATTATAGACACAAACCACTCTCTTGACTCAGCAAGTCTCCAAAGCGTTGAGTTTCTCCTCCCAGATGCCCCAACTTGTTCTGTATTCCTTGGAGACTGATGTTGCCAGGTCTCAGGCTACTCCCTCTTCTGTGTCAGTGTACATCAGGATATCTAAGTACAGAGAAGCATCCCATACAGTACTCTCTGACTAAATACATAAAACTACACACCAGTGTTTCTACTTCTTCCTAATCTGTGGATATATTTGGAAAGTCTTCTGTGTGGTCAGCTAGGAGGGAAAGGAGCAGAGAGAAGGAGGAGTATGTGCAAGGAGCTCTATTTCCATGGAGCTTGGTTTTATTTTAACACAAGATCCTGTATTCTCTGCACTGTGACTTGTTTGCTTGTTGCTTTTAATCTCCGTGTCAGCATCATATGCTGCAGGGTACTGCAAAATGGTAGTCCTTTTGGATAGTCTGTAGCAAACTTCTTGCAATGTATAACGATGTATGGTCTGGATTGAGGCCTATACTGACTATACAAGACCAAAGAATTAGTAGCTGATATAAGAAGCAAGCCCATTTCAGTGATACTTAGCTTGCAACTCCTAAAATCACTAAATGTGGCTTATCACTGGTTTTAATTATTGGAGGCTAAGCTTTTATCTGGCTATTTCCCTGCCAAATGAAATTATCAGATTTTTCCAAAATAATGAGTCTAGCAAGCTGAGGTGTTATATCAAAGACAAAAGATCGGGATTTCTGTTGTAGATGGAAGAGGCAAAACTGTGGGGTGTTTTTTGTAGTTGGAGGGTTTTTTTATGATTCTTAGTTTATGTTTCTAGTCAGAAGAAAAAATGTTCCCAAAGATGCTGTTTTGTGATACAAACAGCCAGATTATGCAGATAAGAGAACCTATCAACTACTCTACATTTGCAGCTACATTTTATTAGGAAGTCAGCTGTCCATGTGTTTCGTGATCATATCCACCCTTTACGATCTTTCTTCATGTCTGTTTCCCTTCCCATTTCAAAACCAATCTAATCATGTTAGTTTAATGCTTAATTTTTAAAAATTTCTTTCACACGTAGTGCATCATAATTAGTTGATATAGGAAACCCACTTGGAAAGGACACTGTTTATAAAATGGCATGCCAGAATGTTTATCTGGCCTTGGGCTGCAGGAACTGGAGGATGGATTAATATCCTGCAGTTGTTTTGGCCATGATTATATCGTGGATGGCAGGTTGCCAGTAGCAACTGCAGTAAAAGGTCCAGAGTGTCAGTGTCTTCCTCTGTGTGATAAAACAGAGAACATTTGCACTTTCCAAACTGTTTCAGGGAGGATTTGTGGCAGATTTTGGAGGACTTGAAGTTACAAGAGATGGAAGTAGATAAGCTGTTTGCAGGTTGTATGCCAACCTGTCCTTCTGTTGGCTCCTCCAGGCCTGGAAACACTGACGCTTTTTTTGCACTTCTTTCTAGAACATTTAAAAGAGAAGCTGGAGGAATACATGGTCCGTTTTGCCAAAGTGAGGATTGTACGTACCAAGAAACGAGAAGGGCTCATTCGGACCAGGCTGCTAGGAGCCTCGCTGGCTAGAGGAGAAGTCTTGACATTTCTGGATTCCCATTGCGAAGTCAACGTGAATTGGCTGCCTCCCTTGCTTAGTAAGTGTGTGAGCATTCATTAGCTGTTAAAAGCAGAACGTACAGCATAGCTTGAGTAATCAAAGCCGTGCCCCACAATACGCAGGACATACACTGTATAGGAAGTGTTTGGAGCTCTGCTGCAATGTCTGAAGAGTCAGTATGAGAGAGAACTCAGACAAATGGGAAACAGTTTTTGATTCTTGTGACTGAAGAACTGATAAAATTTTGAAGTATCACTTTCACCCATTGCAGTTACAATTTATTTTATTATTACTACTACCGAGTTTAGTATTGTGCTGTGCCCTTACTATACACTTGAAAACTTTTCTTGTGCAAGTATTGTACTCCTTCCTAGTCCTCCACATTCCAGCTTTTGCTCTAAATGTATCCACAACCTCAGAGTTAAATCTCATAACAACTGAATTCACAATAGGAAGCTCAGAAAGAATGATTTGCTATTGACTGATTTGCTGGATTCCAGCTGCAGCTGGCAAAGCTCCATTAGTCAAAGGAATGGAAAGAATCAATTGTTGTACTCTAGGATTTTGCTACAGAAAACAATATCCTCTTTTCTATGCACCTGACTAACATGCAAAGCATATGTGCTTTGCAAACTAAGTAGGTTTTTTTGCTAGCAAAACCAAAGAAAACTTCTGAGTTCACTATTAAAGAAATGTGTATTAATTAAAAGAGTATGTTGTAAATACATAACAGGGTAGGGTTTCACCAATTAATAGTTATTGTTTCTTGAATTCTGTTGCTAGGACTCTTTGGCCACACAATAAACTAATAAAGCATTTGCAGCCCAGAAGGGATGCTGTTCTGCTAATGAACTGTCACTTGGGACCAAATACAAATACTAGTAACTAGTTTTTCTTCAGATCAGAGACAAGATGATGTCCAAAATTCCAAATTTATATCCTTTCTAGCTTCCATATCAAATCATGCCTACAGTCTTCCCCCTTGTTACCACTTTTTCCTTCACAACATTAGCATTTTAAGAAATGACCTCTGTATCTTGATGTAAAGCCCAAGTGACATAAAGGACGAGAGGGAAATGCAAGTTTCAGAAAGCTTTCCACAAGCAACCCCAACAGCTAGTCATTAAACGCTCTGGAGTACTCCACACATACAGCCAACTTTCCTCTGATTTTGCCCCGCTGTGCATAATACATTGCCACTAACAAAAAAATAAAATCTGAAGAAGATTCTCACTTTTGTCCTCTGAAATATTTTGCTAAATTACTGCAGATGAGACCTAACCCTTTTATTTTACTAGCTTAGATATGGGGAAATTGCAAGTTGCAAAACCAGCTCCTTTTCTTGCTTTCTTGTCTGAAATGAAGGTATGTTTAGCTGGCTTTCACCCTCTAAAAACCGAAACATAAATAGAATGATCACAGAGGATTCATAATTGCAGTCAGGCTGCAGTTGGGTATTGAACTGATGATCACAACCCTCAGCCTCAAGCCAGAAAATTGGAAAGATGAGAGAAGCTTCACCAGGGACCCAGTCCCAATTCTCCTTAGTTCTCAAGTGGAATGAAATCTTTCTTGTTCCACATATAGTAGAAATACCCATGGCTAACCAGCCAGAGCATCTAGAAATTAATCTCGAGGAATACTGGAGCTCAGAATCAATAGGGTTTATTTTGAAAGAAAAAGTAGAGCTCTACAGGAAGAAGTACAAATAGAGAATGAGCATGCAGCTAGTATATTTGATGATGCCGTGGGCCCCATTTCCCCAAAGAGATGAGAGAACTGTCTCATAACTGTTAGGTGGCAAATATTTATTATACTGAAATCAGATGGCACCTGGCTACTAATAATAGTAAAGTTAATGTATTTTTGCAAGTGTTTATCTAAAGATCTATCTTTTGATTCATTCAGCACTGCATGTGACTGAATGTCATTCAAGGAAACCACAACACAGGATATATTCGGTATTTAATGCTTTGAAGCCGTCCTGTTTTATCTCTCATTGTATCTGCCATGTGCAGTGAAAAGTCCTTAACAAGAGCATAGTTCAGCCCTGGTCCTGAGAGGAGAAGCTCTTTTCACTGTTCCAAACAGGGTTTGTTCAAAATGAAATCTTGAATGATTCATTCATCTTGAATGAAGAGGATGGGGAGGTGGTGAGGAACCAAGAGCAGTCACATAAAGAGAGTTCGCAAAGTTTCTTAGGTATCTATCTCGTATTTTCAGAACTGACTATCACTTTTTAGACCAAAAGAAGACTGAGTTATTTCAGTACTTGTTAGGTAGGTATCTGAATAGCTTTGAGGAGCTGAGCCACCATTGTTTCAGTTACAGTCCTTTGTTTTGTTTTCTTAAAAACAGGTGCAAAATGGCTTTGTTTTAATTTTCTTTAAGCTTTATTTAGTTTATTTCTTTAGCTTAAATGGGTTTCTAAACTGAAATAAGCCACTCTGAGATCTTGAAGAGTTTTGCCTCATGTTCACTGGGCAGGCATCTGTAATCATGTAAAAGTGTTGGCACACACAGCTGTTTGTTATCGCTCTCCTCAGTAGTGTAAAGTCAGCAGAAGGAAAGATGTGATTTGGGCTCCAGCTGCTATAGTTGAGAGTCTAGTGTAATGTGAAGTCACAGTTATTGCAGGTAAGAAACTGAGTGGCAAGCCAGCTGAAAGATGCAGGCACATCCTTCCTTCTGCTGATGTTGCTGTGGGAGCACAATAGATCAGTGGTGCCATAGGCTACCAGAACTAGGTTTGTTCAGAACAGAACTTTTTCTGGACCAGGACATAATACTATGTTATGATTAGATCACACTTAGCAAGTTATCAAGATACCTGCTAGCTGTAGCTGTCCGTCTCCACATTTATATGATGCATTACTTGCCAGTGGGGAGACTGAGAGTACAAGCACTTATGACAACTCAGCTAACAAGAGGTAATTTGCTGAGCCATTCAAACGTTGTCACCATCTTTAATCACATATTTAAGTAGGAAAATAAGAATATTTGCAATATGATATTGTTACTCTAACCAGGCCAATTTAAAACAAGCACTTCAAATTAAAGGGATGCATCTTTCTCATGAAGATAAAACCTACATTTTTGAGATAGTGACTTAGGAAATATTGAAAACTAGGTTTTACCACATATGCACACTCTGCTTGCTACTAAAAGTGCTGAATTCAAATCTGTATGTATATATTGCTTAAAATTTCTGGAGGGAAAGCTCTGAGCAACATTCCCTCTTGTTCTCAAGCTTTCCCTCAAATCTGCAAGATTTTTGCATGTACAGTGATGTTTGTCTGTCTGTTCTTCCCTTTATCTGCAGCATATATGCATTGAAATAACACATGGAAATTTTCACACCGGTAGGAATTTGTGAGAGGATGATGAATAAAGGCAATGGAAAAAAAAAAAACAAAACCAACTGTAAAGCATTTCAGGTGTGGCTTTCAGTGTCTTGCATTAGAACAGGAGGAATAAAGAGGAATGGCTGACAAAATCAGCAGCAGATTCTCATCTGTAAAGCTATGACACTAGCACTCTTGTGAAAGCTATCCCTAAAGCCCCTTTTTCTCTTTCCTAAACTTGTGTTGGGTCTACATTTAAGCCTAAGAAATACATATGCAAAAGTCATTATTGCAGGCATACTGAAAGAAACGTTGAAGCTGCAAGTTAGATTGCTGAGCCTTCTGGTGTGCACGACTACAAACACCCTGGTTTCTTCCAAAGTCAAGATCTTCCTGTGATTCCTTGTCATCTCTAAAACATTCTTGGGGCTGAGAAGTAAGTTCTGCAGAAACGTACAACAACAGGGAGGAAAGGATCTTTTTACTTGCAGAATTCTTGCAGAGTTGTAGGAAAAGACTGGGATTGAGTTTGAGCAGTGCTCAAATAATTTTCTCCCTAGCTGTCATTGCATGTGAATTGGATATTTCCAGTCCTTCAGTCTATTTAAAGGCAGCAGCTTTTAAGGATCAAGAGAAAGATCCTAATGTATTCTAAATCTACCTTTGACCCCCTCCAGCCAAATCAATCCCATTTAGTTTCTCTTCTCCAATCAATTTAGAAGGAGGGGATCAGAGACAGATTATTATAAGCCCTATAACTATTAGCAGGACCATCACAGGAAAGAGATTATGTAAAAATGACTTTACATAATGATTACAGATAAAACTACATAGTACACCAGTGAGTGTAATTATATTTGGCAATAGCAACATTGATGCAGCCATTATGTCTGAGATTAATTTCTTAGAATTTTGTGAGAGCCTGTGCTTTAAATTTATTTCACTATTAAAGGATAAGGACATAAAAACCCGCTGAACTTCCAGACACAGTAATTTCTCACTAGTGGTCAGCGTTGTTCCACCATTTGGACAGTCTCTAAACACTAACTGAGAATAAATATGAAAACTACAGATGTTTTTGCTAAATTTGTATCCTTCAGAATCAGGAGACAGAATCTGTATTATTATCATTACAACAGTAATACCTGCCTTCCTATATAAGTGCTCATTCCACATTCAGCCCTCTGAATTTTTTTTAGGATATTATCAAGCACCAGTGAAATCTGGTCCTTAGAATCAAAGGTTGTCCACATAGGCCCTACAATGTATTATATTTTGTAAAAAAATCTAGGCTACCATGTGGAGAAAAAAATCTCACTATACTTGGAATTTTGAGATTTTGTTTTTCAAGGATTCATAGACAGTTTTTCTACTGTCCTTTCATGCCAACACAGTTATAAATTTTCCCTGTAGTTCCTCATTTCAAACCCTTATTCTTCTGCTTAGTTCTTGCCATTGGAAAATCATCTTTTCTTTCTTTTCTGAGGAGCTCTATGGGATTAAGCAATAGGATTCACCAGAGCAGACTCAGGCTTACCCTTGCCCTTATACTGGATGTGGGAATTTGATTTTCTAATTTTTTGTTTAAAAGCAAAAAGAAACTCCTCACTTAAAAAAAAAAAAAAAACAAAAAACAGTGAGTAAGAATAATACTGTAGGACCTTCTTTGTATTTCAAAGATCAGTAGGGGGAAAAAAAACCAAAACAAACCACAGGCCTTGTTTTGTTCTTGTCAGAGTTTGCCTTTAATTTGTAGCATTTGATCTCAAAGCTGATGCACATTAGAGCCACAGGAACAGTGGCTGAATGGTTGCAAGGGCTGAGATTCACATTTAGGAACACAAATCTCTCTTGCAGGAGCTTGCCTTACGCACTCCCCACAGCTGAAGATGTATTTTTACATTTTGCTTGCTGGCTTGTTCCGTAGCTGACAGATTGGGGACAGCTCAGAGTAGCAAAGTGACAGAGATATACATGACTAGACTCCTGTGGGTCTCACAGGGATATGCCTCCCTTTAAAGAACTGTAAATGCTTCTAATCATTGCCCAACTGCATTAAGTCCAGTCTGCATTTGATACAGATTTGAAAAATGAAATGATTTGGGGGCCATAGGGAACAAAGCAAGCAATCTTCAAACATCAGAAAACCTGTGGGATTCACTTTGCAGTAATATGATAGATGGCTTGACTAGACATGCCGTTTCCTATTTTCTACTTTCATTTTTCAGACCAGATTGCACTAAACCACAAAACCATCGTGTGTCCTATGATCGATGTCATTGACCACAATCACTTTGGCTACGAGGCACAGGCGGGGGATGCCATGCGAGGAGCTTTTGACTGGGAAATGTACTACAAAAGAATACCGATTCCTCCAGAGCTCCAGAGAGCTGATCCCAGCGACCCCTTTGAGTAAGTAGTAATAAAGGGGAGAGTGGGAACATGAAGCAGAATAAGCAAAGCAGGTAACTGTAGCCAAGCCTAGAAATTTCCATGTAGGCCACTTTGTACTAATGAAAAGTGGCAAAAGCAAACAGCTTCTGTACAGGTTTACAAAAGATCAAAACCAGGAAAAATATCAGGGCAACAAGTTGCAGAATTGACAAGCTGTGCCTGGAGTCACAAACCTTCCCCATCTTTTCTGGTCCAGTGGTTGTACGTAAGAGAAACACGTACTTGTAGTTAAGAGAAAGCATTGATATTGGACAAGGAGTGGATGTATCTAGTTATTCTGTGTATTCCACAGAGCACTTCCTGAATAGACTTTAGTTTAATGTCATCTTTGCTGGAGATTGATGCAATACATGCATCAGTAGCTGACTCCACATTCTGCCAGCAGATGCTTTGTTTTTGACTGGTAATATTGCTACTATATAAATATTGCTGTAACTTAAAACACAGGGTGTCAAACCTGAACAGTGTCAAACTGATTTGTAAATAATTTTTGATAAGCCAGCCTCCAATGTTATTGTAAAGACCAGCTCATTCACAGGAATGATCTTCTACCTTTCACAAGGGTAGATATCTTTTCTTTCTTTTATTTTCCTTATTTTTTCCCTTTTTTTCCCTTTTTTCTCTTTTTTAACTCTCCTCCTCTCTCTCTCTCTCTCTTTCCTCCTCTCTCTCTCTCTTTCCTCCTCTCTCTCTCTCTTTCCTCCTCTCTCTCTCTTTCCTCCCCTCTCCTCCTCATCACCTAGGATTAATCTGCACCAGCAGAGATAGGACAGACAGACAGGCATGGTGCAGCACAGCAAAGTCTTCTGGTCTCTCACAGTGCACCTTCCAGCAGGACCAGCTCTGGTGCTGTCCACAGCTCCAGCTGAAACTACATGTTTAAACATCCAGCTTAAAAACTCTTCACTTTCCCGTCCCCAAAACAAAACCTGGAAACAACAGCAATAGAAAAACTTGTGCCTCTGGCCCAGACTCTGTGCTATTTTGAAGTAAGGGATCCGATTCATGTAGGAATTGACCCTTATATCCAGGGAATGACAAGCTCTGTATAGGGAGAGGTAGGTAACTGGGGCATTCAGTGGGCTTATTATTCCCTTAGTTCCTTTTTATCTATCTCCATCTAAGACCATCCAGTCTTCATCTTACATTGCTGTTAAGTGCTGTTGAAGTACTTTCCATCAGATGCAACCACTCCACAACATGGATGTAGTTAATAGAATCACGTAACTAGAGCCTCTATTGTTCTTCAGCAAGTCTTTCTGGTCCTCTGAGCAGTTGTAACTTCTTGCCACTTACTGGAAGAAACCTAGCATGTTGTATAAATTGGTTCAGCATTCAAAGTTTGTATACAAGTAAAACTTCTATATTGCCTGACTATCTACAGGGTTGCTTATCAGCCTTTTCACACATTTGCAGTTTGTAGTGTGCATCTGTCAAAGACAAGAGAGGCCTGAAGAGGAGGCACTCATAAGAAACTTTCTAGAACAGATGAGGCTTTGTGCAGTGCAGAAGAGATGTGGTGGATTTGCATGAACTGTTGTTATGACCAACATGGTAGCAGTTGATACCCATCTTACCCTGCCTTTATTTGTAACACACACAGATAAATGGCTTTGCAAGGAACAACATATAGGACAATGCAACATGTAAATCTCTTATAATTTCAGTAGTTGTGTCCCTAGAATGGTGGAAAGGCTTCCCAATTCTTAGGCAAACCAGTAAGTGTCTTCCTTTGTTTCCCCATCAGAGGTTCTGCATCAGAGCAGTGCAGGTGGAAAAGCAGCATTGCACATGGAATCAACTTGTCCATCCCCACACATGGCAGCAGGATTGAAGGCTGGCTGATACAGAACAGTGTCTTTGCTCAAAAGTACCCTCTGCCTAGACTGGCAAGGGTATAACAGTGTTTTAAATGATCAGTATGGATTTTGCTTAGGAAAGGAATTATTTTCTAATTCAAATTCAGTACTGCTTTTCTCCTAAGGCCTTCTCTGTTGACATTTTGAACTTTTAATACCTTGCTTACAACAAGTACAGTAAACATTACAAACCATTTTAGTTATCAGTAATTTAATTGACCAAGACAAGTTCTATAGAATTAGAGAGACAGATCAGTTTTCCTTTAGGTGCGTGTACACTAACTAGAAATGGCTTCAGTCAGCACCATAATTATTGTATGCAGTAGGGATTTTTATTTTATTTTTAGGTTAAATATCTTACTATTGGTATCCTAATAGCTTTATTTCTTGCCAGCAGCATCAGATCTGAGCTAATGCTTAATGAACTGGAAAATTGCTGGCATTTTTACTAAAACACTGGCAAATAATGGGTACGTGATCCAAAACTTGCGCTGATGAGTTTTTCCCCCTCACTTAAAATGCCAGCTCAGTATGTGTGTTAAGCAGAAAAGGTCGCTTCAGCCTAAGAAATAATGTACATAAAACCAGATCAAGCTACAGAAGACCTAAGAGCACAGTCATTGTTTTGTCTGAGTGAGACATTTGCTTTCCATCTTCACATGATCAAAAAACTGCTACAGCAGAGGTTTGCTGTTGACACAACAAACTGAAGGTTTGTCAGGTAGGTTTTTGTACAACGGTAGTATGGAACATACTGAGCTCCAGTGCCCGTTAAACTAATGTTTCTGGAATTACTTTTTCAACATTTAGTTTTATTTTTTTAAAACTGTACTCTACTATGGTCGTTGTTTGACAGATCCTCTCCTGCTGGACACCATCTATTTGGACACAGTCCTTTAGTTCAGAAATCCCTCTTAGGAAGAATCTAGACATTCTTATCCATTTGTGGTGTTAGTGTGGAAACAAAAGTTTTATATTGCATTCAACTGATCTGTCACACTTGCAGCTCATGACAGTTGGCTGTAGAGATATTACTCTTACAATACATATGCAAATACTGTGGGATAACAGCCTAATTTGCTGTGAGACCAGAATACAGCTAATTTAGTGCACTTGGGGAAAAAAGTTCAGATGTTTATGACCAGATTCTTGTGCTACCTCTGGGGCTGGAGATCCACTAAACTGGCATGCCAAAACAGCTGAAGGAAGGAGTCTTGTGGTGATAAGACAGTCCTATTTCAGCTAAAACAACAGGAGCAATCAACTCTTACATAAATCTTGAAGGCCAGAATGTCTGAGCAAAGACCTTTGCCCAATTAACTGCAAAATTAATATTTAACTTTACAAACCAAAGTATGCTAATGAGCCTAACAGAGTGCATGCTAAACATGGAGACTCTGTTACTTACCTCTCCGCCCAGATCATGCTAAACATCTCCTAGAAGGCAGGGACAGACAGAATTTGGATATAAAAAGCACAAGGGGAGTATATCACTGAGGGGGAGAAGACTAAAAAGTCCAGCAGAGACAGTCGATGGGCTGTACTCCCCTTCCTCCACCTAAGACAGGGACACCTTCTTGATAAGAATTGTGCCTTCAATATATGGTATGCCTTTTATTTCTATTATCTATTAGTGCTATTACTCAGGCCTGTGCCTCTGACTGCGTTAGATGTTACCCAGGAATTATTAACTTGAGCTCGATTTTCCTTTTGCAGTGAGTGCATTTATCAACAGCAATTCCGAACCTGGCTGTCACTTTAATAAATCCAACCTATTTGTTTTAACTTTTATACTGTCCCAGTGTTAAGTCCTTAGCCAGGCTCTGAAATAGGTAACTACTGTCTTAGCACAAGCTCCATAGCCAGACTCTGAGACAGACACGCATGTAAGTGCAAGCCCCTCAGCCAGGGTGCCGAGACACAAGTCTCAGACATACCTTTTGACCTGGCAGAACTGCTCAGTAAAGCCCTCGTGCTCTGGCAGGCAAACGTCTCACTCGTACCCTTAATGCGAGAACTATCCCAATATATTCTGAAGGGGACTTCGTGCTATTTTCCTCTGATGCATTCAGGGTTGTATAAATGACACCAAGAAAATTGCTCTTCTGATATATTGTGGGAAATTGTCAGGCAGTCGTAAAATCATCGTTGTGTCATAATGATGCTCAGTGCCTTGATCCCAGGGTCAATGATCGTTTGGAAGAATTTGGGATGACTTGGGAAATTTTCTGCTGGTCTATAAGCAGGGAGGACCAGAGATGTTTATCTCCTCAGTGGCAAGGATCACCTTTTATTATTATTTTTTAATGGTTTGTTTCTTTGTCATGGCAGAGGTTTGGGAGCATGCCCTTATAGGATATATGAGTTTGGGACATAAAAGCATGCTCTTATGTGGCTGTTACTGTGGTGCAAGCATTCTAGTCTCTGGAGGAGTTTGCCTAACCCAAGCAATTGCCACTTAAACTAATAGGGTAACCTTGTTACAATAATGGACTGTGATATACAGCATGTCAGTTTATATGATTTAATAGTCTGTTTGGGCTAAAAGCTCTGTGGAAGTTTAAAGCAGAGGCTTGATATGCTCAAGCCTGCTGGGGATGACTGCTCTTTATTTCCTGGCAGCACTTATATTACATCAATTCATGTTATCGTATGCCTGATCTGAAAATGGACATGAGTGTCCATTCATGCCAGCAGCAACATATTTTTAACCAGACAAGAAAACATCAACAATTCCACTCAAAAACCTATTTGGAAAAGCCACAAACTGATCAAGAAGATTAATAGAGAACAGATTAATTAGGGTAGGAAATGGCTGCACAGCTCCTTGGAGCAGTTTTGTGGTGGTGTAACTTGAGATACAGGAGGGAGGAAAAGGTGCACGTGAGACCTAGCAACATTGCTATTGAATTGCACCTCTAGATGGAAATCCTAACCCAAGGAGAAATGTTGTGCTACTTACTGGATGCTAAAACTTCTAGTATCTGTCTGGGAAAGTTAGTAGTTTTTTGATGTATGACCACTCCTCACTCTCTAAGAGTTCCCGGGTTACTTTCTGATGTAGAACTGTTGGTCCTCTGACTTCCCTGAAGGGATACAAAGCTGAAGAATCATGGAATTCTAACAAAGGACCAGAACAATCATTTGGCAAATACTAGGCTAGCCAAGGAAGTAGAAGCAACCTTGTAACCTCTGATAAGGCATTTTAGTTCCTGTACTCAGTTTCCTATTTATAAAATAGGAATAGAATCACTCCACTATCACAAGGCTACTTTGGATATGACAAAGGTTATAGGATTGAGCTCTCACAGTAATAGGGGCCACTTACAGTTTATGGATGTACTTTTTGGTAAAATTTTGGACATGGATGAAATCAGGTGATCCGTACATTTTTCTCTTCACTTGCATCACAGTCTGAACTTTGCACATAATGTACGACCTCAATAGAGACAGTTTTATGTTAGATTGGAAGATTACTTGGCATTTTATGCTGAATTGCATATCTAAAATTCTATTATTATGCAAGCTGTTGTCAGCATGATCTTTTATTTGAATTTGACATACTCTCAGAAATACTCTCTTTTTCTGCAGCTCCTTCCTTTCAGTATTTATATACACTGTTTATAGCATGTTGGTGCAAAGAAAGTCTTTGCTAAGACTGCATTTCAAATCTGACAAGTACTTTTACAATTTTATGATCATTTTCTGAAGTTTAGAAAGTGCTTTGGACAATGATTTTTGTTCTCTAGCTCCCCGTGCTTTATAGTCTGTGTCTTTTATGGCTGATTTCTGCCTATAAACATATTCATAAAACCTCTCACAACTAGAAACAATCATCTATTTTTTTAAAGCTTGAATATAATCTACTGTTTCAAACTGTGCTAAAGGAATGTATGGTAGAAAGGCGTTATGCTACAGAGAAGCAGTCTCCAACCAGTGTGAGTTTGTGTAATTTAATGTCTTGATTTACTGTTTTGACAAGCTGTGGTCTGTAGAAGACTGTTAGTGGAGATAACAAGAGCTTTTACAAACTACCATCCACCCATGGCCTCATGAAAATCTCAGAATTGTTTTCAGTGAAAAATGCTGACACTAATACACCACTGATTGAAGACTTGCATTTTCAATTTTTTTCTCCTGCCTTTGGTGGGATTTCAGTGTAGAGGTTCTGTACAACCAATACACTTTCTCAGAAGAGGTAACTAACAAGAAAGTATAAATTGTCAAGATACAAAAGAAAATCATGGATAAAAAGCTGCTGCTGGTATAATTTTTATAACCTCACAAGAGTCACTCAAGGAATTAGTCAAGTCCTACATACTGGTTGACTTGGGTAGATTCTGGTTTGATACACTTTTCACTGGAATGTTGCTAGTGGCTTATGCCTCCCAAGACAAAAGGGAACTAATTTTCTTCATAATGCCTTAATACTGCAGTGCCAAAAGAGCTATGTTTTTCTGCTTCTGTGGAAACTCATATTTCTAATTTTCTTTTGCACTTAGAGCTCATGTTTAGCATAAAAATATAAACATCTTGAATACAAAGTTTCTAGAGCTGTTAGCCTGCTACTTCACACAAATATTAACTTTAGAGCTTAACAGTCTATATGCCCATATGCTGAGGCAAATTCATAGAGTGAGTGACCAAAACTAGCAGTAATTAGAAAACTAGAGTAGTTTCTGGACATGAATTTAATAATGCTTTACATAAAAAAGACTGGGATGGTGGCCAAGAAGGAGAGTGAGTTATGTTCCTCAGTGCATACACATGACCTGTTTAATGCTATCAACACGCTATAGATACAGGTGACTTTGCTTTCAAAATTATAAAATTGTCTGAAAAATTTTTCATGAAGCAGAAGAAATTACCATTTTAAAATCATGCTTTTTATTTTTAATTGTATATTTTAGAGTCATTTTCTCTATAACTTTAATGCAGAATTTGGTGACACCTATTGGTACTAAGAAAACCAACACCCTTCTCTTACATTTTGTAGTGTTTACCAGCATAAAGTTGGGGGTGACCTCTGCATCCACTTCCATTTCTTTTGTTTGTTGTTGTGGCTTCTTTAAAGAATGACCTATTGCTATCTAAAGCTTCAATCTAGTTCTACAGTTGCTTCCAACAGAAGAGAGAACAAAGACTAAAATTACTAAGTTTGTCAGATCCCTCTGCCAACACCGCTTCCAAATCTGCACATTGATGCAAGTTCCATACATGCTTGTTGGCTCAAATTTACTGATACTCTTTAGCATCTATCTAGTATGAGTAGTTGGGTTTGGGGGGTCTACTTGTGTGTCACTTCCCCTTTACTCTACAGGGTCCGCCAGATACTCCACAGTATCACAGTGCTTTTCCTCCTTTCTCCTCCAGTGCCCGTGGCTCTTCTGTTTTTCATGGGCATGAATCAAATAAGAATGGCATAGAAGATTCTTCTCTTGACCAGCCCAACCCTAACTCTTGTTATACCTTCTGATTTTTTGTCTGCAATGAATAATTCCGACTGTGCAGCTATCTTGGCATAGGACCCCCTTAGACCTGAGGTGAAGAGGTTTTTCTGACTTCCAGAAAGGCCAGGGAAGAAGAAATTTATGTATAGCCAGTGTTTCAGTACTATTCTTATAATATCTAATAAGAAACTTTCTTGACACAGCTGGAAGACCTTTTAAGTACTTGAGGAGTGATGTCAGATCAGTTCATTGTTCATTTTCAAGTAAATGATCTTATTTTTTTAGTCTCTCTTAGTAAGTCATGTTTTCTAGCTCTCTGATTACTGTTTTTGCTGTTCTCTGGACTTTTTCCATACCAAGAGCAGATACTGCAACAGCCAAAGCCTTATCATTGCTTAGTAGAATAGGCGGGTGACTTTGCCTGTCTCAGAGGTTATGTTCCTGCTAATATTTTCTTAACAATGTTGATTCATGCCAGACTTGTACTGCAGTGTAATCTCCACGTCATTTTCTGCAGAACTGGTATCTAGCCAAGTGTTCATCATCCTCATCTTGTAATTCAGAGTTTCCATGTCCAAAGGCAAGGCATTTGTCTTCATATCTATTTGAAGTGCCATGTCCATAAAAGTGATCTGTCTTCATCATCCCTAGATCAGTGTCATACTCTGTAGCTGAACATTTTGAATTTTATCTTTTTTGCCTTTGCTTATTTTGTCAATTTGATAAGATTTTTTAACATTCTGATTAACCCTCCAGTTTTTGCAGCCTATTGCAATGTTCTTTGAGCTTCATTTGAGGTTCATGCAAATGGCAAATGCTGTTCTAAATACTGATTATAAGAATGTCTGTTTTGTCTATGCCAGAAATCAAGAGATGAGAAGTCTCTGGCTTTCACACAATACATCCAGTGGTTTCCTCATTCTCTCAGCCAAAATTACAGCATGTGCAATGTCTGAGGCCCTGGAAAATTTGTCAGATTTGGAAACCTTGCTTTCTGCCAAGCAAACCTTTATAAAATGTACACAAGACTTCCTCCAGATGCTCTAGATGGCATCAGATTTACAGCACAATATCACCTGGCTCTTGTGGTCCCTTCCTGGACCAGAGACCAAGATCTAGGACTTCTCGGGCGCATGTTCCAAACTGATACACTTATGCACAAAGCCCTGCTTAAAGCTCCGTGGAGTAGAGTTGCTGAATTGCACCATGCAGGTTTTTAATGCAACACTGAACTGAAGCAGATGTGGGAAAATGTGTGCAGATACTGTCCCAAGACAGTTTCCATTTTGATGTTGGGTTATAGGTGTTTGCTTTTTGATAATGGCTATCAGCAGCTTTTGCATCTCTGACAGTCATTATGTCTCTTCCCTATTTCTGTAGTCATTAACCATGGCACTTATCTGCAAATCAAATCTTTTTTTTTCTGAGACTTGAGTGAGAAACAGAGAGCTAATACTAATTTTGTTTAAGATATTAGGAGAGTTCAGCATAGGTATTGACATGATGAGGACCTCAGAAATGAGACATGCAAGATCACATTCTGAATTATTCCCAGACAGACTAGCATCTGTTTCCTTTTCTTATAAGTAACCAAAATATCATTATTCTAGCTGCAAGACAAGTTTTGTTGAGAGGCAAAGGTAAAAGCCTCCAGCAACCTATAAGGTGAAAATTATGATAAAAACTCCAGGTTTTGCTGTGTTAGTTTACTTATAAAATGCTGTGCTTATCTCTTGAAAGACCAGGAACAAATGAGGCTCAAAACAGTTGATATTTGTTGTTCCATAAACTGGCAAGATATTGTCCTTTAGTAAGGAGCAAGGTTCATGTATCAGCTTTGCTTATTTCTAAAAATACCTATTTCCTTTGTGAGAAAACAGCATACAGCTATCTGTTCAGCTGAATTATTTGAAAAATCAACTCCTCTGATGTTGTCCGTTGTAAAGTTTGTGTGTCAATGTTATTTTCAATGCTGGAGATGCACTGGAGGCATTAAATTGCAGAAGTCGATTTGCCACCTGCTGAGAATGAGGTGCCTGCAAGGAGAGGGGGAGACCTTGCTCCCTCTGCTTTCCTGGTTCTCCAGCAGAAAGTTTAGCTGATTCTGCAGAACTTCCCCAGCTTTTTGCACTAGGGCAAATAACCACTCTGTTTTACCATGAGTACGAATGACCTGTGGACATGCAGTGAATTAGGAGAGGAAAAGATGACGATAAACCAGGAGCACACTGGGAGAAGAGTAACAACATTTTTCCATTGCGAACACGCAAAGGACCTCTCAGAGTACTGGAGCAAAAAGTAAACAGCGGGGAGGAAAGTAGTTTGGAGCAGTGTTTTCAGATCACTCTCTGAGGATCTCAGGGTAGTGGTTTCAAAGAGACTCCCACAAGTCACTGAAGGAGAGCAAACTTCCTAAGTTCACAGGAAATGTTTCAAGTCCCCAGCTCACTGCTTTGCAGGGAGTTTTAATGCCTTGCCCATTTTGTAGTGATTCTTTTAACAGAATGACAGTTTAAACAGCAAAACTGTTCAAAACATAATCTTTGTTCCTGACTTGTTCAAAGGGTATTCAGGGAGGAATAGTCCTTTTTTACTCTTAGTTACAATATATATAATTAGTTGATATAGCTAAATTCTATGGGCCCTGTTATTTCAGGGCTGTTCTCATCTGACCTTAAACCAAGCGGCATAACCAAAACAAAGATATTATTATAAATGTCCAACTATATTGCCTTCATTTTTACATTCTCTATGACTGTAATTGTTTACATATCCATTTCTGCTAAATAGGGATATTACTATCCTATAGGAGAGTGATGGTGGGAGATGTTTGCGGGTTTTGTAAATCAGAAGATATTATTGCTACTACAACCAATTTCCAGTATGGGGTCCTATAATGATAATTTAATAGATTTATAATTTTTTAATACCAAAGCAGTACTGTGACTGTCTCAGTGGAAGTGATAACACTTTAAGCATTCATGTATATACTGGAAAGTAATAACACTCATAATTTCTGTAGGTATGAAAGGGCTTGAAACTTGACAAGGTGTGGGTATTGGGATGACTGGAACTATATTTTTTTTATACAGCTTTTTTTTTTTTTAATGTGTTATAACAGAATACTGATCAATATTTTTTAAATATGCTTGACAACACGTGGTTAGGTATTGGAAAATGTCTTTTTATCACATATTTAACTCACCTTTTTATTTTTCATTAATAGTGTGTTCTATATGAAAGTTCCTAAGCTCCACAGGCACAGCTGACCACAGGCTGTAAGGATGTCTGTGGCAAGGAAGGCTGATGGATGGGCCTTAACTGCAGACAGATTTCATCTGTCTTATCTAATGCTTATTAAGAAATCTAACCTCGGTTAAATTGTATTATACAAACCTTCAACTGTATCAAGGACTGCCAAATAGCTATTTCTGCAGTAATTACTGGACTTACATCTCCACCTACTGGCTGATGGGGCAAAGGCCCATTCGAATGTTTAAATGAAATCCACCCAGTGTTTTGCCTGTAAAAGCTTTTCTTCTGATATGAAAAGAATTTAAAGCTATGGTTTTCAAGGGAGTTTTGTTCAAAGTTGTTTGGCCATATATATAACAAAGCCACGGACTTCAAACTAGTTGATCCTTGCATATTAGCCTAGGTCTTAATAAATGAAATATGGTAAGATTTAAAAAAAAAAAAAAAAAACAAACAAAAACCTATTTAAACCCACCTACAGATACTTTCATTGGGAATGCACGAGCACATCCAAGAGTCAAGTACACAGGGGACCTGTAAAAAGTTATTCCTATCTAACTCAATTAAGTTTAATAGTATAATAAGAATGAAGTCTCTGGAAAAGTTATTAAAAAAAAAAAAAAAAAAAAAACAAAACAAAGAAACAAAAAAATCTGTTGAAGAAAAGAACTGGAAAAGCTAACAAAGGGTGATAACCAGTTTAGAAATCAAACAGAAAAAAAAAAAAG
>JANHGN010001969.1:0-73362 GCA_024605025.1 Megaceryle maxima
CAGCTGGGTCATGTGACCGTGCCTGGACAGACCCCCACCAGGAACTCCCACCACCCAAAAATTCCCAATCCCCCCCCCCCCCCCCCCCCCCCACCCGCCCCTCCCCCCCCCCCCCCCCCCCCCCGCCCAGAGTTCCACACTCTCCTACCCTGCCCCTGTCCCAAAGATTTTATGTCACCAGCTAGGACAGAGCTATAAATGCATCCTTACCAAGGGTCTGCAGAATCAGAGAGGATACTTGCCTGCCACCATGGAAGTTACTGCCTGTTGCCTGCCTCCCCAGAGGCTCCAGATGTCTGCAGCCAGTCCTGGGGCTGGAGCAGGTGGAAGGTACCTGGGTGCTGCATGACCTAGGGAGACTGGGAAGGGTGGAAAGGGCAGGAATTGTGGGGAAGGTGGGATGAGAAAGGTTCCATCTGGGTTTGGATGAAGGCTATGTGGCTCCCTGTTCTGATGGAGACCTCTCTGATCCTGGTGGCTGTGGGTGAGAGAGTGCAGAGCCCAGGGAGCGGTGCTAGGGGCTGTCAGGGGTGTTGGGGTCTGAGGCTAAGTGAGCACTGTAGGTGAGGTGGTAGGAGTGCACCTGCGTGTGCCTGGCACACTAACCATGCACCTGGGCATGAGCTGGTGGGTGAGGCTGTGGGCTGGGGGTGCATGCTGAACTGGGGGTGGCAAGGCAAGGGAGGAGTGGGTAAGAGTGGGTGGCCGTAGTGCTGAACCTGCTCTCCACACTTAGATGCCCGCCTCTCTGGAGACCGTGGCTGCCCCAAGCAGAGGAGGACATCAGGCAGCAGAGAGAGCAGACAGACACTGTGAGTTTTACACCTCCCGCTGCAACATCCCCCTGCCCGCCACCCCACCCATTTTCCCACTGTTAGGGTTGGGGTCCCTGTTTGGCAGAAAAACAGCCTCTCAGCCCAGACTCCTTCAACGCTGGCACTGCTGCATAGCAGCCCCATGCCCACCTCGCCTAGTGCATCACCCCTCTGCCCCACAGGCCCCACAGTCTTGCTGGGGCAGGGCCCGGCAGGCCTCCCTGGGCAGCTACAGCTGGCACAGACATGCTTCGGGCGTCTGAAAAGGCTGACTGTTCTCAGGCCTGGCAGGCATTCCTCAGGGGGTTAGCGGGATGCCTGGGTATGAGCTTTTGAGTACCTGGGGAGATTACACTGGCAAAAAGCCCACCAGGGGTGGGTAGATGCCAGTTTCCTTTCTGGTGGCATGAGGACCAGGTGCAGACGAAGGGGGAGATGCTGGCTTCAGTGCAGGCTGACCCTGCAGGGTCTCTCAGGTCTGTGAGGCATCATACCCCTCTGATGGAAGAGAAAGGACCCTGCCCTTGCTGCCAGCTGGGACACCCCTGCACCCTGTGGCTGATGTGCCAGCAGGAGGGAGTAGCAGGAGTCCCAGGGCAGGTTCCATCACAACTGTTATCTCCTCAGGCTTGGACTCAGGAAGTGGTGGGGGATGGTGGCCCTGACAAAGCGCTGGCGTTTTTCCACCACCCTGTCAGGTACGTCTCCTGCTGCCGGTGCCCCTGCTGGGACTGAGGGCAGCAGGCAGGCAGAGGTTCTCACCCCGGGTGTCCCCACGCAGGCTCCTCTGGCCCAAGTCCAAGTCCTTTGACTATCTGTATGGTGTGGGAGAGAAGCTACTGGAGAACTTTCCGGTTCAGGCCACCCTCTGCCTCTACGAGGACTCGGACAGCGAGGAGGAGGAGGAGGAGGACGAGGACGAGAAGGACGAGGAGGAGGACGAGGAGGAGGAGCAAGACGCAGGGTACGCGGCAGGAGATCCCCCGCCGCAGGCAGAAAGCCCAGCCAAGCCGGTGTGAGGTCGTGGTGAAGCAGGCGAGGGCAGGCCTGGCGGCACCAAGCAGCTGTAGGCAGACGCCCGCCCCACAGGTAGTGTGTGGGCAGGCGGCGGACACAGATCCCCCGCCCGGGACCAACGATCCTCAAGACTCCGGCGGTAGCTGCGCCCGGCGGGACCACCCCGGGCAGGGGACTGCAGCCCCCAGCAGTCACCGCGGCACCTTCAGCCGCAGCGCTCATTGGGGTCGGGGGAGGAGCGCGTGACCCCACCCGGCTGCCCCTGCTTCGCGTTCCTCTGGCAGCCGCGGGAGGAGGAACGCGGCGCGCGCCAGTTGCGGGAGGTGCGATTGGGCCGGGGCGGCAGGGAGCGGCCGGGGGCGGGGCCTCGCTCTCCCCGCCGGCGGGAGGGAGCGAGTGCGACGGGGCGCGAGGCCGCTATGAGGTACGGGCGGGGCGGCGCTGCCGGCGGGGTGGGGCGGGGGCGGCGGGAGCTGCGAGGAGGGTCACGGGGCGACGGGAGCCGCGGGGCGACAGGCGGCGTCATGGTGCGGGGAGACAGGAGCTGCGGGGGCGGGAAGTAAGGGGCTGGAGGGGTAGGAGCCGGGAGTCGTGGAGCTGGCAAGGGGATCATGGGCGTTTAGAGAAGAAAAGAGCTGCAGAGATGGGGTGTGTCGGTGGGGCGGGAGGTGACCGTGGGGCAGGGAGTGTGGTGGTGGGGTTCATCTGGGACTAGAAGGTCCCACTTAGTTGGGAGCAGGTTCACATTTGGGAGGATGGGGCAGGTGAGCTGGGAGGGGGAACCTGGTGTTGGTGACACGAGAAGCGGAAGGCAATGGAAATAATTTGGAGTTGGTTTTAGGCACTGCTGAGGTGGATGATCCCGGGGCTGGGGAGAGGCTGGGCAACGGCAGTGCGAGAATCGGCTGCATGGGGTCAGACGCGATCCGAAGGCTGTTTTGGGAGGGCAAGGCTTTCTGGCAGCCTGTGAGGACCCCATGGACCCTGGCACGTGTAGCTGGTGCAGCCTTTTCTCGCTGGGAGTTTTGGCATGGAAAACCCCAAATATTGCTGTGATCCTGCTAAGCGACTGACAGCCGTGGCAACATGATGACAGGAAAGCCATCAGCCTCCTTGTGTGCTGTGGCACATCACTTGGTGTCTGTGGATCGCTGTCACCTATACCTGTGCCTTCCAGCCTGGCGAGGAAGTGCTGCCTCCCTGTGTGCCCCCATGCCGCCCCCAAACCTGTTTGAGGTTGGGGAGGGGCTGGCACTGCATGCGCATCATATTTTACCAGCACAATTTCCTCCTTTGGAAACGATGATGGGAGCAGAGTGGAGATGGGGGGAGCCCAAGGGATTCACAGACATGCGACTGCAGCATCCTCACTCTCGTGGCTGCATCCCTTCTGCCTCCTCATGGTTGCCATAGCAACCTCCTATTAATGGGGTATTTATAGAGAAGGCGAACGTGTGTTGGAAAGCTGGAGGGGGGGACCGGGACCCGGATTGGGTGGGTGTCTGCTAGGTTAGCCTCCAGTTTCAGGCTTTTCTTTGGCTTGCATGGCTGTGTTGAGACAGGAGGGATGGTGCTTGCCTTGGAGTCAGTGCATGTGGTGGTCCAGCTTTTCCTGGCTTGTTGGAGCCGGGGAGTTGTTTAGTTATTTGCATGTGTAAATAAAAATAAGCATTTGGCATGTCTGCCCTTTTTACAAGCATTGCTTATGCTTCTAAGCTTATGTACACCTGGCTTACTGTTGCACTGGAATAAACCTCTGAGCTCTGACACTGCGTTCATTGGCACAGATATTTGGGAAAAAAAATAAAGATAAAATCTTCCTGACCCCAAAGTGTTCCTCAGTGTATGATATGGATTATGGGGCTGGGGTTCTGATGAATCTGGTCTTGAATATCCTTATTTCTGCATCTTGGTTCTGTCTATCAAAGGGAGAGAATGCCTGTAACAATGACTGATACAAAGGTTTTGTATGGAAACTGTGGCAAGTTTTCCACGCTGTGCATTGTTTTATTCTGTGGTTTTGGGTCTTATTGTAAAAGCTGATGATGACAAAAGCAGGTCAGGCAGTCCCTGCTCAGAGTTGCAGCAGCAACTCTGGGGGGGAATACATGGGTCCAGAGGCCTCTCAGCTGCACTTGCTTCCCCCAGGACAGCTCAGAAAAGCAGGGCTGGGTGCACAGTTTCTCATTAAAAGGCCTCCTGGTGTGTGTGGCATGCCTGTCCTATGTAATGCTGGGGCTCTACTGCTTTCCTTCACTCCTGCTTAATCTCCAGACTGAGATTTCCAATCTGAGTTTCACAAACTGTTGGAAAGAAGTTGCTTTCTGCCTCTGAAGACAGCTTCAGGCTTGCTTTGCCTCTTGCCACTTTTGGTGTAGGAACCTCAGAAACCACAGGAAACCTGATATGGCAGGGGGAGATGCTGGATTTACTGAGAAGGTGGCTGTTGGTGAGTTGTGGTAGTGCCTCCTGTGCTGGTGTGCATCAGCTCCTCTGTGCGTCTGTATGCCTGCTGTTTGTGTGAAATGAGAAATGTGTTTCTGGCTCCATTGACCCCATGAATGACTCTGTACTGTCCCTGACCTTGCTCTAGCTGAATGGATTCAAGTGCTTTTGAGGTAACTCTGCATATCTGCAGTCCTGGACCTTAGATCAGCATGTGGTTTGGTTCCTGCTATTTCTCACCATGTTTGCTCCTTCATCCACAAAAATCCCTTTAGGAGCTGCTTAGTCATGTCCCCTGTCTCCTGAGTTGTGGCTTTGCCACAACAAGATATCACACAAGACGAGAGGAGATGAGTTTGCCCAGAATGGTCTAATTTGTGGGGCATCAAGCACAGGGAGAGGAAAAGTGTGAAAAACATGTGAGTGGGACTCCTGCAAGCAGGGAGGGATATACTCTGCTTCTGCAGGATTTTGTTTTTATGAGGTTTTGTTCAGTTTAGCTTTGCTTTTGAAGCACAAAATGTGCTTTTTTTAGCTGTAGAGATGTCCTGGATGTGCAGAGAGCTCTGTTAGTCTTGCTGCTGCTCTTCCTTGGCCCAACAACCTTTAGGAGGGCATATCCTTTTCTTTCCTGCTGTGTAGTCAGCTTTATGGCAGTGGAGAAAATGTATGGCCCTGTTTATTGCAGATTGTGGGTAGGAGTTGTAGAAGTCAGAAGTGGCACAGTTGTGAAGTTGATGTAAAGCAGGATAACTGCTTTTCCACGAGAGATGGATACAGGTAGGAAAGAGCACCAGACTGCTCCCAGCAGCTTCTGACACACAAATCATCTTGTCTGCTGATGATACAGGGACCCTCCTTCATCTAGTTCATCCATTCCTACCTTGCTTGTCTGCAGCCCTCTGGGCCCTGGCCCTCCCTGGGCTGGTGCAGCACAAGTAGGGCAGAGACCTGTCCCAGGCTCTCAGAGACCTGAGGGTGCTCTGAGCTGCTCTAGTCTCCCTCCAGCTGTGCAGTGAGTGGGAGAGCAGTGAGTCCTTGGCTCTCTGAAGAGGCACTGCTTGGCTAGGAACTGTTGTGCATCCACCAGACAGCACCCTGCTTTCTGCATGAATCTGACCCTGGGCAATAGAGGTCTTGGGCTTCAAGGGGTGAAATTTAAGCTGTCAGTCAGTGACTTTCCTGTTTTCTTCCCTGCAGGTAGGCAGAAGCCCCCTGTAGCCGAGTGAGGCAGCATGGCAAGTAAGTGTTTCTCAGTCAAGATGGAGAGGTGGTGGTGGTGCTGAAGGAGAGAAGGGTAATGTTTGGCAGCTATCTCTCAAGGAAGAGGTGTCTGTGCATTTTGGGGGGTGTTATGCTCTGTGGGGAGAAGATTCCATTGGCTGTTACCCTGAATGCGGTCTGAGGTCCAATTTGTGCTTCTCTCTACCCTGTGCAAGGTGGGAATTGAGAGGAGGTGCTGAAGGGCTGACATCTCTGGGGCTCCCTGTACTCTGCAGCATTTCTTTATTTGCGTGATACTTGCTAGGCAAGGCAGGCCTCCTTGTGGCTCTTTGGACTGTCTGGCCCCTCTGTAGAGGTTGCCAGTCTGTGCTGACATCTCCTAGCAATGGTGCTCCTTGTGGCCCATGCCTAGCATCCCATGAGCTGTCCATCCTGGGGGCCACACTGCATGGCAGCCTGCGTGGCTGGTGGCGTTGGGGCTCTGTGTTCCCAGTGGATGGCCAGTTGCCTAACTCGACCTTGCTGGGAGCTTACTGTGTCTTGGCATCTGAAGAAGTGCCTGGCAGATGGGGCTGCTTGGGGCCAGTGGCTAAAGCTGGGCTGAGACTGGGGAAGGTGCAGGGTGGAGGATGGCGTGTGGTTTGCAAAGAGGTGCACTCAACCCTCCCTCACTCTTCTGGGCAGCCTGCATGAAGGTTGCATGGAGCAATGTGGCAGGATCTCAAGGAGGACGGAAGTTGTGAATGGGGAATTGTAGAGATCTGGCTGGGATCTCAGGGTGTTGCTGAAGCCAACTGTGACAGTGGAGGCAGTAGGCATAGCAGGAGGAGGACCCGAAGGATGACAGGTATGCCTTCTTTCATTGTCTGTGCTGTGCTAAGTGGAGGAGGGAGGAGACATCTGCAGGCAGTGTTTAAAAGGCAGTTGTAATCTTCTGTTAATGAGGATGGTACCCAGCTGGGTCCCTGCCTTCCTCCACTGCTGCTTTTTCTTACTCCCAGAGCTCAGGTGCTGGCTCACCAGCACTTACTGGTTGTGGGAGGTGTCCCCTGTTCTGTCAGTGTCCCCTGCCAAGTGGTCCCCCTCATGGTGACCCTGAAGTGCAGGAGAGGGATGTGGTGGTCAGCATGTTCACCATTGTGTGCTTTTTGGCATTGTGTCCCTCTGCAGACACAGCCACATAACATTCTGCAGAGAAGCAGCCCTGGGGATGTCCCCACAAGCCAGGCAGCAGAGCTGTGGGGTAGCAGTGTGGCCAAGCCTGCCTGCCACCAGGAGCCAGTGGGACCTCAGGAAACCCAGCAGGGATGCAGTGAACTCAGCTCTCGCTCCTGCTCCCTCTGCCTAAAGCTCTGATCTTTCCTGAGCACCAGTTCTCTAGCTGGTGTGAGGAGACTTGGAGAGGCACAAGGGGTCAGTACAGAGGCTGCTGGGCCTTGGGAAGTACCCCCTGTCCTGCAGTTTGGGGACAATACCTGCTCAGCTGTCTGCTCTTTGTTTTGGTCAGGCATCCAGGCTGGAGATAAGAGTCGTCAAGGTTCTCATTTCCTGAAGGCCATTGGTTCTCCTGCTCTGGTCCTGGGCACATGGCAGTTATTTACACTTTCTGTGTAAAAGAGGGGAGGGAAGAGTGACTTAGTTTCTGCCATTTCTAAGTCCCTGAGGGAAAATGAATGCAGGAAGAGGCACACACCTCCCTCACAGCATGCTTTCGGTCAGGACATTGCTCAGGATACCTGCCTGCCTGTGTGTCTGTTTTTGTATCCCACCACAGCGACCAGTTCAGCACAGCAAAGCAGGGAAGTGGTCAAATGACTGGTATCTGCAGGGCTGGAAAACCCTGACAGTGAGATCTTCAGTCAAGCTTGTTGCTCCAAGGTGTGCTGAGGAAGTTGGAAGGAGGCTCAGACTCAAGTGCTGAGGAGGGGAGAGTTGATACTGCAGCTTGATCAAGGTGGGAGGTGATGGAGGTGAGGCCAGAATTCTCCAGCAAAGGATGGAATATTTGTGGAATCAATGGTGTCTTTGTACAATGTAATCTCATTCTGGAAAGGCTCAAGACGTCAGCCTGCCAACCTGCTCCCTCTCCAGCCAGGATAGCCCTCAACTGTGAAAGTCAAAGCAAGCTGATTCCTGCCATCTTGCAAAATGCCTTCTGTGGCTCTTGAAAATGCTTTTTTACTTGTTCTTGTGGGAAAAAAAGTAAAAAAAGAAAAAAAGGTCTACATAATAAAGTTGATTCCGAGGGAAGGTCTCTGACTCACATCATTCGTACTGCTTTTCATTCACACCTCAGTGGTTTGCCTCCTGCAAATTCTGTCACTGTCACTGAAGCAATCCATTAATAAATCATGGGGGGAAATGCAGCTGTATGGGACAAAAAGAGCATAGTGCCTCCAAGCATGGGATGGTGTAGCACAGTAGTAGTTACTTATGCCATGATCTTGCCCCCATCAGGGTATTTACAAATACTCTCACAAATCCCTTGCTGTATTGTTTTAGGAGCAGGACACATGGAAGGCAAAGCAGAAGGAAACCTTTCTGTGTCTGGTAAAAGGCTCCTAATGAAAGAAGTGGATAGCTTTTCACTTACTGCTACATTTGATCTTCAACAAGCTCCTTACTGAAGGAGTATTTTTGCATTACAGCCAAGCTGGTCTACTGGGAGACTCTGGCTGTCCCCTTACCTTCTTGTCCTGCATCTGTGGATGTTACTGCAGTGTGAGTTGGTTCATCTGGTTGATCCAATAGAAGACTGACCCTGAGGGTGAAGGAGGTAAATAGGTTTCTGCAGCTCATACCGCTGAACCCATTTGTCTTCCTCAAGGGAAGCAGCATGACTATGTGGCTTGGTGGGAAGAGATGGTGGCAGCCTACAGATGTTTTGAGCTGCATTAGGGAAACAGTCTTATGAAATGCATGCATGAGATGTTTGGATCCTTGAAAGATTGTGGTTTGAGTGGAGTTTCTGCTTTTTGGGCAACAATTTGTTTGCCTCTCCTGTGCAGGTGCAGGTCCTGGTAGGTACTTGCTCCCTGCACCCAATGGAAGTCTCCCTCCTGCAGAATATGGGGAAAGAGGCTTTGAAAGTGTCTCTTGCAGGCAGGGACATGCTCTTCCTGCTCAGTCTGGCTTACTGTCTGCATGCTCTGTGGGAAGATCTGATGTGGGCAACATAGAGTCTCCTAGGCTTTGGGAGCAAGGGAAGGTTCATGAGGCCTTTGCACCAAAAAGCAGTAGGGATAAGAATGTGATGCCACGTGAGAAGAGGTTGCTCAGGCCCCTTCCAGTATCTTAGTCATGACTACCTGTGCTGTCCCTGTGTGTTGGGGATGTTTGCCCTTGTTGGGTCTTGGCCTGAGAGAAGCATGGTGGTTTCTCTGGTACCTGAACAGAGTCCCTGAAGCCACCTGAGCTTGCATGACCCCACTGCAGCTGGCAGCAGGGATACCAGCTTCCAGCAGTCTCTCTTCCCTCCTTCTATGGGGCTGTGGAGGTGTGAAGCAAGAGAGGAGTCTCTGAAGTGATGCACAGGGTGGGACTGTGGAATGATGTGCAGTCTGTTGTGAGTCCATCTGAGTGCCCATGTCTTGGTAGGGAGACCTCTGCCCCAGCCCTGTGAGGTCTTGCTAGACCTGTGGGATCTCCCTTGCCCTGCAGCAAAGGGGCAGCAAGATGAAATCCCATCAAGAGCAGGAGAGTGAAAACAAGTAATTTTGGAGCCTTCTGTATCTTCTTCAGCTGTCCTGTGTGGTCTGCAGCTGCCACTTTCAATGTCTATCATGTCAGCCCTGCTGGAAGGATGCTTCTGGTACCATATGTGTCTGGGCAGATCCCGAGAGCCCTGCATTGCTCTGGGTGTGTTCTCCCTCGGTGGGCACTCTGCTGTGCTACCTGAATTGCAGCCCAGGGCTTTTGGTGTTTGGGATGCCTGTATCACCAAAATCCCATGGGATGCCATGTAGGAAAGCCTGTGGTTAGAGGCCAAGTGTGGGGTTATCCCTGCTCAGCATGTCTTTACCTTTTGTGTTGCAGTGTTCTTGGGGGCCAGGAACGCCCACTCGGTCCTGAAGCGCTTTCCTCGAGCCAACAGCTTCCTGGAAGAGATCTGGCAGGGCACCATCGAGCGGGAGTGCATTGAGGAGGTCTGCAGCTATGAGGAGGTCAAGGAAGTGTTCGAGAACAAGGAGAAGACGGTGTGTTTGTCCTGCCCTGCTCCCCAGTGGATGTGTGAGGGCTTACACCTTAGCAAGCTGGAAGCAGAGAAGGAAAGCACAGGGAGAACAGCCTCTCCTGTTCCCTTTGTCCTCTGCTGTCTGCAGGCAGCATACTGTGGCCTTGCTTTCCAGCATGACTTTCCCATCCCAGTCAATGCCCTCACCTTGGGATTGCCAGGACACCCTGCCCACAGCTGCAGGTCAAGCTGGCACTCCCACAGCATGTGTGGGAAATTTGTTCTGACTCTCCAGGCTAGGGTTGGTGTTAGACAAATTTCTCCCTCCTCAGTGTGGGGACTGTTAACTGCTGTTGAGGGATGTTGCCATGATCATCTGTGTTGGTTCCCACAACACCTCAGCTGCTGGCAGCCTTGGTGAGAGTGGTGAGGGATGGCTGAAAAACTACCTCTTTTGTGAGTCTAGGGAGGGCAGTGATTATTGCTGGTGGTGGTCAGGGAGTGCTTGTCCCACCTGCAGCACATGATGATGGTTCTCCATTCTTGCCACAGATGGAATTTTGGAAGGGCTACACCAACTCTGTCTACTCTGTCAAGGACCCTGGGCACAGCACGGAGCACTCAGACGCTATGTATGTGGTAGTGCCCCTCTTGGGAGTAGCTCTTCTGATAGTCATCGTGCTCTTCATCATCTGGAGGTGCCAGCTTCAAAAGGCCACCCACCACCGTCCTTCTTATGCCCAGAACCATTACCTTTCCAGCCGAACAGGTCGCAGCCTCCCCAGGGTCATGGTGCACCAAGAGCGGTCACACAGTCAAGGGGAAACCCAGTATCACCGAGAAGTGAGCAACCGTGTGACTGGAGATGGCAGAGCTGGGGGCACCCCCCAACAAGACTGCACCCTCTACCCACCAGAGCATTCAGTCTCTGTCCTCTCCAGACTGTCCAGTGCCACCCCTCCACCTTCCTATGAGGAGGTGACAGGCCACCCGGAGAGCAGCAGTGGTGAAGAGACCAGCATCTCCTACAATGACCCGCCACCCAAGTATGAAGAGATCATGGCCACTGCCCCTGCCACAGGCAAATAGCGGGTCTGCCTCCCTCATGCCTCTTCACACACTCATGCTCACCCACCCTCCCTTTGCTGTGTCTGGGACCCCCTTCAGGTGCTGGTTGGCATCCTGTCTCACCTGTACAAGCTGGTGCTGTCACACAATAGCCTTACCCTCCTAACAAAAAATAGCTGTCCTCAGGTAGGGTGAGGATGGGCTGTAGGGATGGCTTTGGAATCAGCCAGCCATCTCCTGCCCCTCACTCCCTGCTCATGTAAGTGCTGTAGTGACTAGAGCAGAGCAGCAGCTTGTTCATAGCTCAACACATGGGTCTCCCCATGGTGCATTTGATTTCCTCACTTCACCCTCGAACAGACATCTCCCATGATTAAAACAACCTCGCTGCATCCCTGGGACACTACTCAGCCTTACCTGATGTCCTTATTGGGCCCCATTTTACTGCTTGGGGCTTTGATTAGGAGTAGAGGATGCAGGTGGCGTATGGTGAATTTCTGACCATCCCCACAGTTCGTGTCCACACTCTGTGTTTGGGAAGAAAGTGCTTCCTTTGTGTGGATTTGCTGCCAGATGGGAGTGGACTGCAGTTCATCCCATGGTGCCTGTAGTGCTATTTACTGTCCAGAGATCAGGGAGGATCAGTCAGGGAGGTGTTCTTTTATCTCCTAGATCCCTTTGGAAAGGGGGAAAGGCTTGGTGGTCTTGTACATGGCTTTGGAGTAGCAGGATGACAGACAGCTGGAGATCTGGCTGCAGCAGAGCTTATGGATGGGGTCATCTCAGACCTCAAACCCAAGGTGGTCCCATGGTTTTAAGCAGTGGGACTACTCTTTCCTGATGTATGGCCTATCTGGTGTCTGCCTGAGGGGTGGGATGCCAGCACAGGGCATCTGTGAATGGGACAAATCTTCCTTCTACCTACCCAAACCTCACCATCCTGCCTGGCTCCTCTCTTTGGGGCTTTTTGTCCTCCAGAGTGGGTAAAGGGGAATGCAAGACCCCACTCTTTTCCAGGCTCCTCTAGTGGGAAGAGTGCTTGGGGGCAATGGCCATGGCGTGGAAGGTCTGCTGATAGAGGTGTATGCCAAGGTGAGAGCTGACTGATCACTCCACAATCCAGTGATGCCAGTGGGTTAGGAGTAGGGCCAAACCATGACCAAGTGATTGTGGTTCCAGGGCAGGGCAGACCTAGGTGCTTTGCTGTGGGACCAGAGTGTCCTCTTTTTCTGGGCAGCTGCTTTTGGGGTCCAAGCAACAGATGTGCTTTTCCAGTCATGTTTGATGGGTTAAAAAGGGGGTTGTCCTCACCAACACCCCAGGATTAACCCTGAGACTCCCAGTACTACCACCCCTCAGCGTTCACCCCAGCACAAGTCTTTCCACCAGCACCAAAAGGCTATTGTACATTCAATGGCTGCCTGCAACCTGCTTGGTTCCAGTGATGCTCTCACAGCAGGTGCCCTCAGCCCAGAGCTGAGGCTTGACCAGCATGACCAATCCTGGGGCAGGACATGTGAGGTTTGCAGCTGCTGGCTTCTTGTCTGTCCCCTCCTAGGCCTTTCCTCTGCCTTTTGGCCTTAGCAAATTTGGGTTATGACCTGATAGTGAGTGTCAGAGTCAGAGCCTGGAAAATACCAGAAGGAGACAGAAGGGTGCTCTGCATCCTCTGTCTTTGATGCTCTGTCATTATCCCTGCAGTTTGTGTTCTGTAAAACTTGGTATATTTCTGTGGAAAAAAAAAAAAGTATTTAAAAAGTATTTATTAAAAAATTCTCACATCCTGAGTGGCACAGGGTGGCTTTTTTTCCCACAGACGGGATGTCTCACTGACCACAGCCGGACGCTTAAATGTCACGTAGATATGGGGCTTTATCAGTGGGATTCATAAAGTAAGGTTAATGGTTGGACTCAATGAACTTGAAGGTCTTTTCCAACCTAAACAATTCTGTGATTCTATGATTCCATCTTAGGGGGGTGTTAGGGCTCAGCTCTGCAAGGCAATGGCACCAATCCCCTTGCCCTCCCACCCCAGGCATGGCTGCAGCACAGGCCTTGGTGAGGAGGGGACTATCTCTGGAGATTGGGTGTGCGCTGCTGTGGGGCTGGGAATAAACCCCATACCTCCAACAAGAGCGTTTGACTTCCCTGGGCATGTGGTGCAACTCTTGGTGAGAGCTGGAGGGTGTCCTTTGAGCCTTGGTAAGTCAGTAGGTGAAGTGCAGAGGGATTTCCTAAGATCTGGGAGGGGATTTAGGTGCACAAGTTGTCTTGCTCTTCCTCTGTGTGCTCCTAAACCTCTTAGATAATCCCCTTTAAATAGCAAGACTAGGGCAGCATGGGATTTATTTTAAGCCCTTTCAAAATCAGATTTTACAATCAGGACTTGGACTCTGTCCCCATTCAGAAGTGTTTAAAACTGTCGTTCATCTCAAATGGATCGTTTTATCGCTGTGCACACTGAGGCAGTAGAGATTAGCGACCACCCATCTCCACTCCTTCCTGGGCTCCCAGGGTGTAATGGGGACATGCTGTGTCTGGGACCGCCACTGTCATCAGCTTTGGGGTGTCATGAGGAGGCGGGCTCAGCCCTCACCTTGAAGAGTTGGTTGGTTTCCCTGCAAACATCCCTGGGTTGTGCGTGCGTGGGGACGGGGGGTGGACGGATCTGGTGAAGCTCCTGGGTTTGTTTTTGTCCCCGGGTTTTGCCCCTGGCAAAAGCGATCCTTTCGGTGCGGCAAACTTCTTCCTTCCCACCGGTGCTGGGAGAGACTGACCCGCAGGCGGGGGGCGGGGCCGGGGGTGCCCACTGCCCCGGGAAAGTATCGCGCTGCTGAGTCGCAGCTCGTTAATTGCCCCGGCTGTGGCTTTAAAGGCGAGGGGCGGGCTGTTACGAGGGACACCGCCCCGACCCGGGTGGCAGAGGGCGCGGGTGTTTACAAGTCTGACGGTTGCCTTGGACTGCAAAAAAAAAAAAGTAAGTGGCTCCGCGCTCCCCCTCTTTGCAAGCCGCAAAGCTGTTCCGTGCTGCAGCTGGGGAGGGGACGGGGCTCTGCGGGCAGCACTGACCTCGGCGGGGTAGTGTGGCCGTCAGCGGCAGGCTCCGGGGCGTCCCTGGGGGCGAGATGCGAGTACCCCTCATGGGAGCCCTCCGTGCCTGAAGCTGCCCCAGCCCCGCTCCCGTCCCGCCTCCCACCCCGCGTGTGGCCGGCTCCTCTCACGTGTGTCCCATGGCCTGAGTTTTTCAGTGCCTCCCCGCCCCCGGTGATCAGAGACCCCCGCTGCGTCTGTGAGCCCCGGAGCCCTTTGGTCATCAACGCCATCCCTAAGACGAGGCCCGGGAATGCGGGGGGCAGAGCGGTCACCCCGGCTCTGCGTGTCCGTCTGCGCTCAGCGCCCTGGCTGTGACGGGCGGCAGGACCTGATCTGGGTGACAAACTCATTCCCGTCCCTGTCAGACTCTCTCTGCCATGACAAGCTACAGCCCCAAGCCGAAGGGCAGCGCTGTGAGCGAGGTCAGCTCCTCTAGTAGAGGGCTACTCACTTCAGCACCCCATCCTGAGAGGAAAAGGGGGGGTGGGTGGTGGTGGACGGTGCTGGGACAGGCTGTTTTTTCTGGAGCACTTGGGCTGGGGAGGGACGGAGTGAGGGATATTATGGGGTTTCTTTCCCCAGGGCAGGTTTCCCCTACTTGCAGGATTTAAACTGACTCACAGGCTTAGTGATCCGGAAATTCCCTGTCGCTGCAAACGCAAAAAGTGCCAAAGCAGAGGCTGAGAAGCAATCTTCTTCCACCGGTGAGAAGGGTGCTTGGCAATAGCTAGAAAAAGCCCTATAGAAAGTTTGAGGAAATCCAGCCACTTAAGGACTTTGTTCTTACGGGTTTTGATAGCTGATTTCTGTTTTTGTTGTTAATAGCCTCTTTTCTCAGAGCCTGCTTCTCACTCCCATCTCCCTGCTCTTTGGGAGCTGCAACAGTTTCATGGGTGATTAGAAAATGAACCGATCTGCCCTCTCCAGATTTATTGTTATTAATATATGTTGGAGGGCAGACTGAAAAAGCATCACAGGGTGTTCATTCCTCTAAAGCACCAAATATATGAAGGAGGGTCTTCTCCACGGTTGTGCATCCTGAGGCTGGGTGTCTGATGCAGGTTTCTCCTGTGGAACTGACACTGCTTTGGGACTGTCCCATAGGACTTACTGCCCTGCTTCTGAGCAGGCTGTTCCTACAAAAATCCACTTTTTTCTAGGTTTTAGGGAGAATCAGGGAGCATGTGTGTTGTGGCATCAACCATGGGTGGGGGGCATCCATGCCAGTTTTGGGTCTGGGCAGGCTGGTGGAGAGAGAAAGTGTGGGAAAGCCAGAGGCTGCTACTTTGCTCCTGCAACACTGTCTCCAGCAGCACCTCTACTGCAGACCTGGTTGCAGAGATAGGCATCTTGTCTCTGTTTGGCTGGAAGGAGGAAATCACTGCAGCTGATGCTCGGCATATTTCTCTCTCTTTAATCAAATAGTTTTTAATGACAGAGGAGAGAGCAGTGCGAAGCAGGTGATCACTGGAAGTGCTCATTATTGCAGATGTGGAGCTGGTTCTGCTGCCCTTGTGTACCAGGAGTTACTGGGCCCGGCTGCTTCAGGGGACGGACTTGAGGGCTGCATCTCTTGTGGTCCTTTGGGCTTTGGGAGGCAGTGCTGCTCCCCAGGAATTTCACTCTGCTCCTCTCCCCTGGGTGATAGCCAAGGGGGTGGCAGGGGGCTGAGGCAGGTGAGAGCATCCAAAATGCAGCGTGAGAGACACAGCTATTAAATATAGTGTCCAGACATGACCAAAGAAGGCAGGGACCTTATCTGGAGCTTGTGAATACTCATGCTTGCTTGCCTCCTCCCATTTCACCCCCTTGAGCTTTGAAGAGGAAACTAGCTCCTTCCTCCAGTTCTTTGGGCTGTGCTGGAGCATGGAGATCCTCTTATGGTGGAAATTTTGCCCTGGAAGCAAAGTGGGACCTTTTTGGGTATGGTGATCTCAAAGGGTGGCAGCAAGAAGGATTCAGGGGTCTGTGTATGTGTGTGGCACATGTGGTATGCCTATGGCAGTGATGGGGTCCATCTAGGGGTCTGCCAGCCTTAGCAGCCCTTGCTTGTTGGGGTTTTCTCCTCAGCTGCAGCTTTTTGAGAAAGAATAAAAAGTGCATGTGCTGGGAGCCAGAAAGGTGTTTTTTGGAGCTCCTCTCCCAAAGATGTACATTGATTGCCCTCTGTTTGCATTTTTTCATGAAAGTGTTATGACATTGTGGCCCCAGAGCACTTCTTAAAGCCCTGAGACTTGGCAAAGGGGAAACTGAGGCACGGGGCAGTAGTGCACCCTGAGTTCTACAAAGCCCCAGATCCATGTCCTATGTCCTACTTCTGTCAGCTGACACCAGGAGCAGTTAGACCTGAGGATTGTATCACTCCTCACTGCTGGTCCTCTTCTCAAAGAGAGCTGAGCTGATGCTGGACTTGGAGGAGCTGATGTGTGCTTTTACTTCCCCTCTGGGAGGATAGTTCAGCATCTGGCAGCTGTGCTCAGGGCAAAATCCATCTTGTTATCTTGGTGTGGCTCACGTGAGGAGATGAGTGCTGGATGAGGTTGGGAATTGGTGTGTGGCCCTGGAAGATACTGCTGCGAAAGTGTGTATGGAGAAAGAGCTTAGTACTCAGTTTTTCCCATGGTAACCTGGAATCTTACCATCAAAATGTGTGTTTTGTTGTAAGAAAACCTTATTTTTTTCCTTTTCTTGCTATTAATTGAGGCAATAAGTGCTAAGCTCATGTTTTGCTCCCAAGACATGGGAGTTTTCTCTTTTCTCACCCTGACAGACAGGAGTTCCCACCTGCAATGGCCCTGAACCCTTGCCCCACCAGCTGGGCTTTGTGGGACACTGTTCCTCAGGACAACTCTGACAGGATCTGTCTTTTGCATTGTTTCTGCTTGTACTTAGCTCTCTTACAGCGTGTGTGTTGTCCCTGTGCAGGTTTGGAAGAGCTGCTTGCTACCACTTTAGCTCTGTTTTCTTTTCCTTTGTGTGAAACCCCAGGGTGCTCAAGTACTCCAAGGAAATAAAAAAAGATGTGGCCATTTTGGGGACTGGACCTGAACCAAGTTCACTGTGACCTGCTCTTCACAGAAGCTATCAATCAAAGAATGCAGGTTCCCAACAGGCTGAAGGTAGCAGACAGCACCAGCCCTGTGGATAAGGAACCAGTGACAGAGGATGTCCCTCCTTCCTTTCGGATGCACATCCCTGATAGGATTTCTCTTGCAGGTAATGTCTTGGGTTGTCTTTTGGGGTGGCTGAAGGTTGGTGGGGCTCTACAATGTCCTATGGAGTGGAATCCCTCTGTAAAGCCCTCAGTGATTTGCTTTGCAAGAGGAAAGCACAGGGCCAAATATTGTAGTCAGCTTTCTTCTGGAAGGTTCGACAAGATGGTGCAGAGATGCTTGGGGAGAAATGGGTGAAGGTGACCTACAGAAGGCAGAATGGGTCTTACTTCCAGAATGTGGAGGGAGATGTCACCCCATTTTGCTCCTCACATCTCTTACAGTTCTCTTTTGGCCTTTGGTAGGGTCCTGTCAGGGTTTGAACCTGGCTGGCAACCAAACACCATGCAGCTGCTCACGCATCCTCCCCTTGCCCTAGGGAGGGAGAGAATTGAAGGGTTTAGAGGTAAGGAGACCTGTAGGTTGAGGTAAAAAAATTCTAATAATTAAAATAAAACAAAATGAAAATAATAATGATAACAGTAGTAGTAATAAAATAAGCAAATGACTAATGTGCAGTGCAGTTGCTCACCACTCACTGATCGAGGCCCAATCTGTTCCTGAATAGTGATCCCAGAGGAGAGAATCCTGAAACTGCAGTTGCAGAGGAGAAAGAGCCTGGAAGAGAGACCCAGCCTCCCAGATAACCCTCATCTATATACTGAGTGTGACATTGTATGATATGGAATATTTAATTGGCTGATTTGGATCCATCACACTGTCTGCGCTCCCTTCCAGCTTCTGGTGCACCCTCACACTAGCAAGACATGGGAAGTTGAAAAGTCCTTGATTCCTTAGCAACAACTAAAACCATCAATGTATTATCAGCATTCTTCTTACACCAAATCCAATCCTGAATCCAAAATACATCACTTTTCCAGCTGCTAAGAAGAGATCTACTAATGGGAAAGGGGAAGATGAAAAAACCCAGTTAACTCTCATCGTCTGAAATTGGACAGCTCCCTGCTTTGGGATGCAGAGATATACGGCCCTGTCTCTTTGAAAGACAGCTACTCACTTCCTTGGAGCAGTGTGTCCAGTTGCTTTCCAGCCTCTCTGGGCTGTCCCACTGCTCACACCTGCAGGACATATTTTTTGATGCACATCTGGTACTAGCACAGGGCTGGCTTGCCTGTGTGGGTGGATCTCTCCTCTCTACTCTCCTGAGGACATTTGAGTTGGTTTAGTTCTTCCCTCTCTCCTCTCTGTAGAAATATCAGATGCCAGTTTGAGGCCCATTCTGCTGAACCAGCAAAGGAAGGCCCCGTCTGTTGTGGTGCACATGTCCCCGGACTCATCTGCACAGCTCACTCGCCTTGTGGAGCTCCCTTTTCTGAACGTAGCCAGCAGATCAAGCTCCCAGAAACGCAAACGATCGGTACTGTATTGAGAATGGATGGGATTTCCTGTGGTGGGAAGGGGGAGCAATCCCAGTGTTGGGTTTATCCAGAGGTCTGTTATCAGCCCAAGCCAGAATTAATCTTCCAGGGTGCTGCCACTTCTTAGGAGGTCCTAGGAATCTTAGGAGAGAGGGTGTAGGGGTGGTAGGATCTCTTTCTATCCCATAATCAGTACACACCTGTGTTCTGGGACATCAGTTCAGCCAAATCTCCTACTGCGTTTTGGGAGCAGGAAATAGGCTGAGGTTAGGTGCAGTCCCCCCACAACCTCTTCTGCTACTTTTGAAGTCTTTTTTTCAACTACTGTTTGCCCTGGATGAAGTACGAGACAGCTGTTTCATCATTGCAGCATAAAGGGTTTTGGTGTCAGAGTTGAAAGCACGTTTTAATTTTGTATAAAACTAACTCAAAGAGAGACCCTGGGCATGGGCAGACAAAAGCCTGGTTTGGCCCCTGAAGCTGCTGATCTGCTTGCTCAAGTGCTTTCACCTCCAAGGTTCAAGAGCCATTCCTGGATGCGTTAGATTCAGGATTTTATATCTGAAGAGATCAGATCAGCAGACTCCTTGGTGGTGACCCTTGTCCTGCTCTGAGTATATCTCCCTGCCTACTCTAGCATCAGTTCACCAGGTTTGGGGCTCATGTAGCACTCTCACCACTGAGTGCTTTCCCCATGCTGACAGGCTCCTGGCACTGCAGACTATGCAGGCCACTGAGCTGGGCTTGTCTTGTGCAGGGTCTCTGTGCTAATGTGGTTGTATTTGATGCCAACAGGGACATCACAGCAGCAGACTGCGTCGGGATAGGACCACAAGTGGCTGTGCCCAGCTGGCTTCGCACAGCCTGAGCCAGCACTATGAACGGTGAGCATGAACCCAGGAGCCACCTGGGGTGGGTGGGGTCAACATTTCTGTTTTTCTGTGCTGCTTTAATGCTCCCTGGTGTCAGTGCCCTGAGGGGGTTATGGGGTTGGTATCCAGGTGAGGGCAAGGCAATGCCTGGCAAGTCCTACCCTTGCACAAGAAGAAAACGGTGTGGAAGTCAGCTGTGGTTGTTCCTGGGGTGTTGAGCTCTTTGGTGAGGTGTGTGTTGGAGAGCATGCAGCAGGCTGGGGCGCTATTAGTCCTTGCCTGGTCACTGGGCCAAGAGGACCTTGCTGTCTGCTCTGGCTTATCCCAGTCTCTCTGTATCTGCCCATCTTCCTCTTGGTGCTTTGCAATGTACTTTTCTGGTCCAGCACCAGCATGGCAGAGTGCTGGGAGCTATGGGCACATGACCACTGGTGAACCAAGTCACCAGAGCTTAACAGGGCTTCTACAAGTGTTGTTGAAACTTGCAGACAGGGTGAGCTAAGTGCATACTTGCTTTTCAGCTCTCTGAGTGTAGCTTGTGAACAGTAGGATGATGATAATAATCCTCTGCCTTGGGTTGCAGAGTCTCTCCAGTGGAGAAACTGTCTCTAACTTAATCCCAGAGCAGAGCCACCTTTCCCCCTAGAAGTCCAGGAGAGTCCTGGGTGGCAGGAGAGCTGCCTTCTGCAACCCCTGTAAGAGCAGCTAGTGAAAGTCTGGTTATCACCCACTCATGGCTGGCTTCAGAGGAGCCTGGGGGCTACTCACCTGGTTCTCTCCCCTGGTGACATGGGGCTATGGGTGCTGATGGCATAGCCCAGAGATGCTTGGAGCTGATGAAGGGATGAAGGGCACCACCAAATATCAGGCTGTGTCCCTGCTGTATAAAGCCAGAAAATAACAGGTGTGATTCTGTGTGCACTCCAGAGTGGACATGTGCCCCTTGCCAGTGTGTAGTGTCCCGCTCCCCCTTGTCATGGAGACAGGAAGCATCTACTCTGTGCAAAACATCTTCCAGACCATGTACCTTCTGGGCCAGGTGCTCCTTTACTGTGTCAAGGACTTTCTGCAATACCCAAGGCTGTCCAGGTGGCTTTGGCTGATCTTGAGCCACCTCCCTGTCATTCTGCAAGGACTTCTCTTGCCTTGCTAATGCACAAGCCAGGCACAAACTCTGTAAACCTCAGGCTGCATGGCACAGGAGCAAGATGATCCTGCATGGCTGCCCAGACTCTCCTTCTCACTTGTCCTGTCTGCCAGCTTGGGTGCCTGGCCCAGGAGTGTCTGGTGCAGCCAGCCTGGATGCACTCTGCTAACCCTGCCTAGGTTGTGTCTCCTACTTAGCTTAACACTGTGTCCCTTGGGCACCCTGAGTGACTGAATGCTGCCTGTGACAGTGCTGGGATTTCATCTGCTCTTTGCTGCTAAGCAAGTACTATTTTTTTTCTGCATGCCTTGATAGTTTGACAGAGAGAAATGTGTGAAGGGAATCAAAATCCAGAACAGATGGCCTGACCCACGTCCTGTCCCCGAGACACCCTCTCCAGAAGGCTTCTAGGACCCTTGATTCTATCTTGGTCTCTTTTCCATGAACTGGCTGCACCAAGTTACTCATCCCAAAGCTGATGCCCCTGGCCAGGGTGTAGTATACCTGAAGCAGGTATGCGGTGATCTCAAATCTCTTTAGATGTGCTTGAGCAACTACTTCCACCACATTCCTTTTTGTGCAAGTGCAGTTAATTTAGTGTGTTCAAAGGCATCATTGTAGCCTTAAGGTGTCCTCACTGCTATTGAGCACTCAGAGGAACATCTAAGCATTTCTAATTTTCCTTAAGCAGAGCCTCTAGGCAGAAAAGGAGGAGAGTGAGCATCCGTCATCAGTGGCATATTGTGCCTTCCCTCCCCAGCTGGTGTGGAGGTGCAGGCAGTGGAGCTGGCTTCTGCCACTTCTTCTGGATGATGGAAAGTTGTGTCTCTGCTTTTAACCACAGTAGGCTGACTGTCTTCACATGTTGTTTGTGTGGTTTTGGTTTTTGTTTTTGTTTTTGGGGGTGGGGTGGGGTTGTTTAAATGAAGTCTGGACTTGCCAACAGATCTGGTTAGTGGAGCTGCTGCAATGCAGTGAGGTCAGTCTTTGGCCTCTCCCTAGATCTCAATCATCCTTTGAAGCCAGCCACTTTGAAACACCTCTTTTTGGTACTTTGCATCACTTCAGATGAATCTGGTATTTCTTTGATTACAATTTTGTACCCCTATGCAACAATGAAAATTAAAAAAATTACTGATCTGACTTGTTTGTCCTGAAACTTTACTAAAGAAAAGAGATTGGACTATTTGCCTGACGGTGAGCTCTTGAAGGGTAAGAGTCGTGAGAAGGTAATTTCTAGTCTCTACTATAAAGGGGGTTCACCTGTATCAACTGGGATTTTTCAGTCAGGAGCTGCAGGATGTGTACTTTTTAATGGCTTAGTGCTGGGAGAAATTGGATTTTCTTTCTGCGGGACTTTGTTTTCCACCGCAGCTACATTACCTCAAATGTGTTTTCAGACAGAGATTCACTGAATCTCTCTGCATGCTGTTCTGGCTTGTCTTCAGTTGAGATCACCATCATGTTGCAAATACAAGTAAGTACCCTCTCCTCCCCTGGGTATCTGAAGGAGCAGTGCTAGACTCTTGTTAACCTGTATGCTGTCAGGGAGTGCCTGTGTGAGTTATTGGTGTGCATAGGGGAGTTTTGATTAGAGACAAAACACTATAATAGAGTAAACATTGCTAACTCTACCACTAAACCATGTCTGTAAGCAACACATCTACATGTCATTTAAATACCTCCAAGGGATGGCGACTCAACCACTTCCCTGGGCAGCCTGTTCCAGTGCTTTGCAACCCTTTTGGTGAAGAAATTTTCCCTAATATCTAATCTAAACCTCCACTGGTACTTCGTGAGGCCATTTCCTCTTGTCTTATCACTTGTTACCTGGGAGAAGAGACCAAACCTCAACTTGCTATAAACTTCCTCCCCTGAGCCTCCTTTTCTCCAGGCTACATAATCCCAGCTCCCTCAGACACTCCTCATAAGCTTTTGCTCTAGACCCTTCACCAGCTTTGTTGCCCTTCTTTGGACATACCCCAGCACATCAATGTCCTTCTTGTAGTGAGGGGCCCAAAACCAAACACACTATTTGAGGTGTGGCCTCACCACTGCCAAGTACAGGGGGATGACCACTTCCCTAGTCCTGCTGGCTACATTATGGCCATCTGGGCCCACTGCTGGCTCATGTTCAGGTGGCTGTTGACCAACACTTCCAGGTCCTTTTCTGCTGGGCAGCTTTTCAGCCACTCATCCCCAAGCCTGCAGTGTTGCATGGGCTTGTTGTGACCCAAGTGCAGGACCCAGCGCTTGGGCTTGTCTAACCTCATACCACTGGCCTCAGCCCATTGATCCACTCTGTCCAGACCCCTCTGTAGAGCCTCTCTACCTTCAAGCAGAGTGACACACGTGTCTAACCCGGTTTTGTCTGCAAACTTACTGAGGGTGCCCTCAATCTCTTTGTCCAGATTGCTGATAAACATGTTAAACAGAACTAGCCCCAATACTGAGCCTTGGGGAACACCACTTTTGACTGGCCACCACCTGGATTTAACTCCATTGCCCACCACTCTCTGGGCACAGCCATCCAGCCAGTTTCTTATCCAGGGAAGCATATGCTCATCCAAGCCATGAGCAGTCAGTTTCTCCAGTAGGATGTTGTGGGAGACAGTGTCAAAAACTTTATTAAAAGTCCAGGTGGATTGAAGGAGATAAGGTTTGTCAAGCAGGACCTGCCTTTTGTAAACCCATGCTGACTGGGCCTGATCACCTGGTTGTCCTGTATGTGCTGTGTGATGGCACTCAAGATGATCTGCTCCATAACTTTCCTTGACACTGAGGTCAGACTGACAGGCCTGTAATTCCCCACATCCTCCTTCCAGCCCTTCTTGTAGCTGGGTATCACATTTACTAACCTCCAGTCAACTGGAACCTCCCTGGTTAGCCAGGACTGCTGAGAAATGATGGAAAGTGGTCTGGTGAGCACTTTCACCAGCTCCCTTAATACCTTTGGGTGGATCCTCTCCAGCCCCATGGACTTGTGTGTGACTAAGTGGTATGGTAGGTCATTGACCATTTCCTCGTGGATTATGAGGGCTTCATTTAGCTCCCCATTTCTGTCTTCTGGCTCAGGGTACCAACCCCTCTCTCCTGATGCATCCAGACAGCATATCCTGGTGTCACAATCCAGTATTTGGATACGTGGCCCTTTTTATGATCTTGCAAGGACAAAACAAAGATAACATGGTATCAGGTGCACAGATAGGCACTGGGGCTGGTGTGTGGTCTTACGAGAGATTGGGCAGAACCCCCTTGCTTTCTAACACTCCTCATCCCAGTGGGAAGCTGGGTGCAGCTGTATTCTGCCTTCCCTCCTCTGGTATAAGCCACACAGCACAGCTGCACCCCTTTGTTGTCTGGCAGGACCTGTGAAAAGGTTTAAAGGTGATCCCAAATGGTGAAATTAAGACACAAACGAGGTCAGATGTCACGTACACAACAAACCTTTATTAGAGTAACACAACAAAGTCCCTAGAGCAGATAGGACAGGGAAGAAAACAGAGACAGAAAAGAAAGGAGAAAGCAGAAATGCAGAGGACAAGCAATAAGAGAGTTACCACCACAGTCCAGTGATGTCGTCGGTGGGGAAGTGCTTCTTCACACCCATAGTGTCCCAGATTTTTATACAGTTCTCGCCTACTGCACCCCTGCTTTCCTCCCTGTACAGGTCAGAAACTCCTTCTATCTTCTCTGTGCTCCTCTGAGATAGGAGCAGGGGGATATGGTGTTTATTGCAGGGGAGGTTTGGTCCTAGGAGGCGGCTTGAGACTGGCACTCTTTATCTTTTCCTGCTAAGCCACTGGTTTTCCAGGCCTGGTTATCACTGCACATTCTGCTCCCAGTGTCAGCTGTAGCTCCTTTGTTTCCAGTCTCAGCATGTCCCACACTAAACTCCCCAGTTCTCAGGTTGGGGGAGGGGGTAAAATGGTTTGGTGGGTTGCTGAGACATCTCTTTAGTTCATCCACAAATCTTCTTTAACTCTTAGATGTCTCAAGACAGACAACAGATATCCTGAGTGCCTAAGTACATCACTTATCTCTTGGACTGTTCAAGACTAGCACTAGACATCCTGAATGTCACACCTCAGCATGAAGATACTATACATGTGGCTCAGCTTCCTATGGCAGTGCCACATGTGTGGGAAGGCAGTTGCACCTCTTGAGCAGTATTTGTCTGTCTGCATCTCTGTTTTTTTTCCCCAGATCCCTTGAGGCTGGCCCAGCCCCAGAGAGTGCCTTGGAGGAGGTTGGGGTGGCTGAGATGGCAGCAATGAGAAAGCAGGTGAGATGGGAGTGAAGGGCTGTAAATGTTTCCTGGAAAAACCATAGGGAGGGTGGATGAGGAGGCTCCAGGTGTCTGTTGCTTAATCCTGATGGGCTGGTGTTGCTAAACTAGTCCCAGCTGATGCTGCTGATGGAGAGGCAGGGCAGGACTTCCATGTGTGTTGAACCATTAAGCTCCTACTCTCAGGAGCTGTAGGGCTACAGGTGACAGCCAGACCCCTCCATCTGCTGGCAGTGAAGGGCTCAGATGCTCTTTTGAGGGGAAGGACCTTTTCCTGAAGCATCTGCTCAGGAGCTGAGGTAGTGCTGCTAATTCTCCCCCACAAAGATAGCTGCTGCTCTAGAAAAGGAGGTTCTGAAGGAGACAGAAGTTCACATTCCTCCACCCTGTGCTGTCCCATGCCTCTGGGGTATAGCTGGTGTCCTGCATTTTGCTGCAGAGCTGACACTCCACTGCTTCCCTTGCAGCTGACGAGGATCTCGGCAAGGCTCCGTGTACTAGAGGAGCAGTGCAACACCTGGCGGCAGAAGGAGGCCCTGGTCTACTCTGTGATGATCTCCACCTGCCTCATCAACACATGGCTCTGGCTGAGGAGATGATTTACCCTGCCCCAACCTTCCCTGCCCAACCCTGCCAAGATGGGTGAGGGCAGGGAGAGAATTCTTGCTCATGTAGTTGTGAACAGTAAAACTATGTGTTTCCTCTTAACTTGACCTGCTTTTTGCACTGTAGGCCCTTGAGAATCTGTGTCCTTTAGTCTTTACTTGCAATGAAGCTGCCATCCCTCTTCCATGCTGTAGCATCAGAGGTGGGTGAGGGATATGATAAAGCCAGACCTCGTGCCACAGCAGCTGGAGATGTGTGTCAGTGTGAGGTGTGGTACAGCGAGTGTGTTCCAACTGGCATAGTCCCAGGGCTGAGCTGGGGCTGCAAATGCTCTGTGTACACTAGCAACCACCTTGTATGTTTGATGGGGTCAGTGCTTGTGTAGGAAGTTGCTATGGAGAGATCAGGTCTCATAAGAAATCGGTGGCTGATACAGGAGGTGTCTGTTCTGCACAATGCAGTGGGAGACTCTCTGACCCTTGAGCTGTCTGCTGTAAGAAATGTAAAACCAAGGTGTTGGGTGTTAGCAGACATGTGGTCCTGTTACAGTCTTAGCCTGTGGTGGTCCCAGTCCCGACCGTGTCCCAGCTTGGATAACTCAATTCTGACCACATAAAAGTCTTCATCCAGCTGCTGTGGTCTGTTCCTCATCGTCCACCCCAAAAACTTGTGTAGAGTGGTTGAATGTTTTTGAACTGCTGGTGGGTTTTTTTTCTTCCTTGTGCAACTGCTCTTTGGTGGAGGCAGTACTGCCCATTCCCCATGCCATAGCCCCTGCTCTAGGAAGTATGGAGCTGAAGGAGCCAGGAGCTCCCATCCCTGCAGCCACTGCTGTGCCACCATCTCCTTGGCTCTCATCCTGCTGGAGGCAGTTCAGCAGCAGGTTTGTAAGTGTTCAGATCCAAAGTGGCTGTAAGAGGGAGCATCACTGAGGTCTGGGCTTGTCCAGGAGCTTGTCTCTTTCCCAGATAGATTTAAATGACAAACCTCCCCATGGTGACTCTTTGGATCATAAGACCTCATACCAACAGTGCTAATGTCAGACAGGCCATGGTAAATTGCCCATTTGGGCAGCAGTAGATGTGTATTAAGTTGTAAATTCCAGAGGGCAGGATTGCTCCCAGCTCTGCTGCTGTAACTTCAGTGATGGTGCAAGAAGACAGGTAAAGGAAATTCTTGTGCCAGATGTTCATTATCTAAGAACAAGCCCAGTTCAACAGCTTTGGTGTTTCTTTCTTTATGTGGGGTTTAGTAATGCCTGGATTTGAGGTGACTTCGAGATGCTTTTGCTGGTTCATGCAGCACATCTGCTGGAGTTGTGCTTGCAGGCTCTGGGGGCAGGTTTTGGCATGGCTTAAGAGGACCTCTCTGTTCCACCTATCAGTAATGATAGCTGGGTCTGCAGGTTTTCCAGATGTCCCAGTAGCTTATTTACAGACATGGATGCTTGGGTGTTTTCTGCTTGCAGCTGTATCAAACATCCATGGCTCTAAATCTGGCAGCTGGACATTGACTAATAAATAACTGTCTCACAGATAATTGCAGGTCTGAACCTGTGCCTGATAGCTGAGCTGAGGAGAGCACTGAGATTTATTGCAGATGAGAGCCAGGATGGTGTCGTGGGCTTGGTGTGCTGTGGCAGGTGTATGTGAGGGATGGGAGCGCTGGTTCAGGCATGGTTCATGTGGCTTGTGATGACGCAGGGTTGTGGTTAGGGTCACCAGGGGGCCTTACACAACGGGTCTGTATAAGAAGGCTGCTGCTGTGTGACTCAGGCCAGGAAAGTAGGTGAATTGTTTGTCTGGTTTCTCTTCTGTGAGAGGTGCAAATGTGTTTGGAGGAAGCTTGTGGTTTGGTAAGCTGTATTTTAGGGTGAGAAAGGATGACCCTGCTCGGGATGCACCACCTTCAAAATGTGGATTTGAAGATGTTTGGAGGAAAGGTGGTTAAACTGTATGTGTTCTCAAAGTCTAATTGCTGCCAGGTTGTAGGGAATACAATATGACTTTTACATAGGGTAATCCTGGTATAAATCTAGCAACACCGACCCATAAAATGCATTCTTAATTCTTGATGTATTCTGCATATGTTTCTTCTATCAACCATGGAGTCTGATCCTGGTATCCCAGTGCATGGGAACAGGTAAGGTTTATTCCTTTGGCAGCAAGACTCTGACCCAGTACTGGATGTCTCAGCCACACGTGCTTATCCAATCAGACACTGGATTTCTGACATCTCAAGAGCCCTCAGGCCATTTGGCCTGCTGGTGTAAAACATGCATGCCAGTCACGCTGGCTGTGGGGAAGATCTGGAGGAGGAGAGTTTCTGGTTAATGACATCCCTGTTGAAGTGTGATGCTTTTATTTATTTCCCTTCTCTTCCCTGCCTCCTCTTCCTGGCTCTCTGTTGTCTCAGGGCAGCACATGTGGCAGAACTGGATGTCACTGCCACAAGTGTCTTGTACAATATGGTGCAAGGGACCAGCTCATGGAATTCCCACGTTGCTTTTGAAGGCTTCTGCAGGCAGAAAGCAAAAGGATAGGTGGAAGGCGGGGAACATGTGACACTGCCAGTGCTCCTGGTCTGTGATCTGTCCCCAGTGCTGGGGTCTGTGGCATGGGGACAAGAACAGGGTGATGTGTCCCTTGCTGCTTGGTGCTCACCCCAGAATCATCAATGCTGCCAGCAGCCCTGGCCAAGGCTGCAAAAATTCAATTTCTTCCTTTGGACTCCCTGCTGTCCAAGTTTTCAGTGAGATCAGAACAAGTGGAATTTAAGGCTTTTAAAAAAAAAAAAAAAAAAAAAAAAGGTAAATCTTTGATAGTGAAAGTGCTGGTGCTTTCAGATCAGCCTTATACACAGTGAAGGACTCCATGCAGGGACTGATCCAGCATCAGCTACTGCAAGTGGCTAGATGCTGGAAGAAAGGGATGAAATTTAACATCTTCCTTATTGCCTTGGGAATGCGAATTTTTAGCTACCTAGTTATTAAAATGGCTTTATGAAGAAAAAATATGAGGGTAGAAATTGGTGAAAGACACATTTCATGATTATCTTCAAACTCTTAACCTTTCTTCACTGGGACTCCAGATCATCCCATTTGGTCTGCTTCCTGAGTTCAAAAAGAGGTAACTGGATGGAAGGGTGTTAAAATGTGTCTATGTCTTCAAATTTTCCATCATAACTGTAGCTGTGGCACAGACTGTGGAGCAGGGAAAAAGTAACCAGCTTTGTTTTTCCTTATGGCAGGTAGCTGGGATGGGAGCAGAAGCAGGTGGCCCAGAAGACAATTCTGGTGCTTTGCCTCATGCAGCAAGACCTGAGCTCAGCAGGGGCTCTGCTGGCTGTGCCCTGGGTGGACAATGACCTTGCCCAATGTTTGTTGGGGATCCAGGAGTCTCTGGAACCAGAGCTGCTCAGGTCAGCTACAATCTCCAGCTGGACTTTGTCCGGAGAGATGTCTGGGATCCCTCCAGCCACTGAAGAGGTGACAGGGGCAGAAGGGGAAGTGTGTGTAGGGAAATGGAGCTTCCCTGAGCAGCATGTTTCCCTCCTCTCCTTTTCATCTCCTGGACACAAAGCTGGCTGCTATTACTCCTCTGAAGTGCGCCTTGTTGCTCAGGGTGTCGAGGATGCTCAGGGGATGGGCATGCTGTAGTGATGAGATACATGCACGCCCATGTGCACATCCTCCCTGTGCACCGCAGAGGCCCTTCTGCCACTGCCAGGGCACAGCCTCACCTGTTTCTCTGCTTAGGCAGAGGAGAAGCACAGGAGTGCAGGCAGCTTCACATGTGCTGGCTTTGCTTTCCAGCTTAGCACACACTCTGAAACCCTGAGTGCTCTGGAGACAGCCCTGGAGTCTCCCAGGAGAGGGATGTTCCCAGGCCACCCATGCTAGCCTGCATCAGGCAGCAGCCAAGTGTTGAAGGCTTCGGGGGACACCAGGCTCGTAAGTGGACATTGCTGGCTTCTCAGCAATGGCTCTGCTACCTTTGGGAGATTGCTCCCCTGGGTGTGTCTGACTGCCCCTGTGCATGCAGTGTGGATGTAGTCTTTGTGCGTGTTGGTAGAGGTGTATAAGGCATTGCCTTCCTCCAAGCAGAGCCTCAGCCATGGGCTGAATTGTGTGACAGCAGAAGTGTATTGTCTCCAGAAACCTGCCTCATCTGTGCATTGCAGGTAAGAAGAGTGTACCGTGTCCTGGGGGAGTAGGCAGGGCAGCCAAGGTGGGAAAATGTGGTCTAGGCTGGGAAATGCCTGTGTACCTTTGTTTTCCATGCATGTGCAAATCCGTGTTTCTGCGAGGTGCTTTTGCATGGGTGCAGCAGAATAGTTAAGGCTGCATGTGATGCTGGAGCTGGGCAAGCCCCGTGGGCATCTCTTGCTTCTTAGATAAACAAATGCCATTGAAATCTCATGCTTAACAGCTCCACAGCAGTCTCTGCATATTAATGTAGGATCTTCTTTGCTGCCTTCTGAAACCAGATTGTTTCTTCTCCTGCCAGCTCACATATTCTTCTTTCTTCTTGCTCCTGTCATCAAGAACATCATCAAGGCTTTTTTTAAATCGCAAACCTTAATTTCCAACATAGGGGACATTTCCGTGGTGATGAGAGGTGGGGCTTGCTGGGCAGACCACCAGCAGGTTGTAGTGCCCTGGGGAAGGAGGGTGGTTAATTGGGCACAAACACCTTTGTACACATAAAGTCTACCCTGTGCTGCTGCACGACAGCATCTCCCAGACAGGAATGGCCTTGCACTTACATCCCTTACAAGACTATTTCCTTGTCCTTGGGTAGGCAGTGGTGCTGAGAGCTGTGGCCTCATTCTTATGGCAGAGCTTGCTGGGGATGCTGTTGCCCCAGCAATGGCTGAGAAGCCTGAATGACAAGGAGAGCATCTTTCACAGGTGTAGGATCTCTTGGCAGGGGGGTGAAATGCTCTGCAGGACCCTTATTGCAGCATCAGCAATGGCTGGTGGTGGAAAATATGGGGTGGGCACATCCCTTGGGGTTTGACCCTCTCTTCCCTTGCTGTGCTGTATCTCTGTGTTGAAACTACATGATGTATCCTGTGTGGCTCTTCTTGTGGCTGTTTTCTGCTCTTTGCAGGTCTCTGGGGCAGTGTGTGTACCTGTAGTCTCCTCACACAGAAGATGGCAGCCAAGAGTAATGGTCTGCACAGCTCACCAGCCAACCACCACCCCTGCTCATCTGCCCAAACTCAAGTGAAGAGTGATGCAGAGGTTATGAGGCTCAGCACCAGGAGGTCAGGCTGGTTCCTCGTTTGGTTTAGGGAGGCAGTGGGGGAGCAGGGGAGGGGAAGGCCAGCTCAGTGTGTCTGCTGAGAGCTGGTGTGGCAGAGCTGTGAGGCCAAACCCCTCCGGTTCACCTGGCTGAGTGGGTGTGATGATAGCACCGTCTGGCTGTGACCCCCCTTTTCCCCACTGCAGGACCTGCTCAACCTGGGATGACACCTCCTCAGAGCTGTGGAGAGGAGTTCCCCCAGATGGAGGGGAGCAGCTGGCTGCCTCTGCTTTCCAAGGCAGACGAACCTTGGCCAGGTACTTACATGTGCTGTGTGCTTCTGGCCTGGGGTAAACCTGAGCTTTTTATGACAGGCTTTGACACTGGGGACTTGCCTGGGGTCAGAATCCCCTTCAGTTATATGACTTCCAAGTGTTGCAGGGACTAGTGTCTGTGAATGCTGCTCTGTGTGCCCCAGGGCCCATGGAGAGAGCTGCAGAAGGGGACAGCTCCATTACCTCTGGGGGCCCTGGGAGGGCTCAGGATCTTCATTCCCTTGCAGGCAGCCTCACTCTGCCTCAGTCATCCACACATTCCTCATGTCCCTGTGGGAATGGCAGCAGGACTGATGAAGGAGCTGTGAGACTCTGCCAGGGTGGGCTATCTTGCTCACATATCCTTGGTACCACACCATCACTACAAAGGGGGAAAAAGAAAGTATTTGGGCTTGAGAGGGATCTGTCAGAGTTTTCTTCTCAGCTATAGTACCCCTGATTGCTCTCAAGCTTTTGCTTTATCCTTGCTCTGCAGATATTTCCTGACTGCCTCTCTTCCTTACCCAGGATAGTCCGTCTGGTGCTTCTGCTGAGGAACTGGGCCAGCAAGAGCTTGCATGAGGAGCAGCAAAGGCCGGACCCCTTCCTTGAGCGTTTCCAGGGCCCCGAGCTCCAGACAGTAGCATCAGGTGCTGGCAACGATCTAGAGGACGAGGAAACTGAGGAGGAAAACAAAAAGTAGGCTCCCTTTCCTGTGCCTCAGCCATCTTTGGCTGGAGATGAGCTGTGTACAGTGCTTGGGGGCTTCTAGCAGTGATGGTTCATGGAGGTGGATGGGTTTGGGGAGGGGAAAGATAGGACATAGTGGTGGGAAGGGTCCTCCCTGCCCTCTCCAGCAAAGCCAGGCTGTTTTGCAGACACACGGGACCTGATAGTCTGTGGAAAAGACCTGGTCTGTCCCTCAGCTGTGGGGTCTTCTCTCCCCTGGTCCATGCCCTGGTCAGAAACACATTACATGGATCATGACGTCTAGCAGACCTACTCATGTTCTGTAAAGAGATGTAACTTCAGCTTGTGCATATGAGGAGCTGTGGACAAGCCAAGGGATGTGGGGGTCTCCACACAGCACACCACAGCAAGCACAATGCATGGGATTTGCCAGTCTCATTCACCATCTGCATGATGAACAGAGATGAAGGGAGCGAGTTTGCTGCCCATGCTCCCCCCAGGAGCAGACACTGTGACGGCAGCTTTCTCAAAAAGCTCTTTTAAATTCAGCCCTTTTATCTCAGCTCATACTCCTGGTGAAAAGCAATAATGTTTTTTTTCTTCTGTTGGTTAATTAAAGGGTAAAGCTCATGGACTACACTGGACCATTTCATTATATGTGGTAATTAAAACACCAAGAAGTAATTGATTTATGTAGGAGAAAAAATATCTAAGCCTTGTATCTGGGTCTTTACTAGTCATGGAAAAAAACATTCAGCCCTGTGAGGTTAAGGAGAGCTTGCTAGTTATAAGTGGGAGTTGAACTGTGCTGTGAAAGGGCTGCTAAGTGCTAGTGTGCTCCTTGGGACACAGTGGTAACTTCTGCTATTTTCTAGGTCCTCAGCTCCACAGGTAAGAAGATCTCCAAGTCTGGTAACTGCAAACATGATCTGCTATTCATGGTCATGGGAACCTCCACTGTTGCAGGCTTGAGTGCAAGGCTTTGAAGAGGAAGCAGATGATTATTCCCTCTTCCTGAGTTAACCTAGAGCCCTGTTTTTCCAGCCCTGGCCCTGCTATTAGTGTAATGTCAGTGACTCTGGCCACCAGATGTGGGTGGCACTGGTGATTTAAAACTAAAATAGAGGTTATTGAGGTTATTAGTGCTTGTGAGTGGTAAAACAGTACTGGCTGGCTGCAGGTGAGTCAGTGCTTCCCATGTGTTGGCACTGTATGTTCCAGGGAGCAGAGTCCCTTTCTCAAAAACCATTTAAGACTCACTTTCTGAGCAAAAAGATAACCACTTTTAATGGGTGGTTGGACCACCTGCTTGTCTGTGGCTGTATTCAGAGCAAATATGAAGGACCGCTGCTGGCTTTGTGCTGTCAGTCCCCACACTCTGGGCACTGCAAGTGCCGCTGTCTGTGCTGCTGGGGAAAGAGATCTCAAGCCAGAGGTTTTGCTTTTGAATTTGTTGGAAGCAGTTGGTTAGGCACGGGTGATCTGTTGACAAGTGGGTTGTTGTTTTCCTATCACTAGAGGGAATCTTGCATGTTTAAAAGCTGTGAGGGAAGGAGGAAGGGGGAGGTGGAGTTTTGCCCTGCCAGGCTGCAGCATCTAAGCCTATCAGCCCAGCCACAGAGTTCCTCTTCCCCAACTTCTCCAGTGAGATCTGGTGACTGGAGCACACACATCTTATCTCAGAGTCCCAAGATGAGCAGGATCAAACACTTGGGAACAGTTCAAAAGCTGGACCCAGGACTGAGCAGACTGCAGGCAGGCAGCTGGAAGCAGAATGGTGATGGCAGTCTTGCAGTGCCAGCTGCCCCCTGGGTCACTGCTCTGGGACTTGGGCATCCCCTCCTGGTGATTAATTAATGTTCTCTTAAGATCTGTCTGTCACCAATCCATACCTCATACAGAAGAGGCAATGCCATGTAACAAGTTTTCTGCTCACTCTCTTCCATACATCTGTTTCTGGCTCTGACACTGGGGTGCTGTGTGCATGTATGCCACCTGCTTTACCTTACTGTTCTACAGGTTTCTCTTCTGGTACATTACTGAGCCCAGTTTTGAGGATAAAGGAGCTGAAACCATGATGGATATTTTTGCTCTTCACTGTTGGGATTGGTTTCATTTCATAGATCATTACTCAAGCTGCACCTATGTTAGAGCCATTCTAGTGCAAGGGATGAAGGTTATGTCTCACATGGTTCCTTCCAACCCTATTTTCTATGTTTAGCTCTTTATTCATACATTGCCAGCTCTGGACTTCTCTCTACTTCCAGGAAGAAATGGCAGATCTTTGTGGTGGACCCTGAAGGGGACTGGTATTACCGTTGGCTGTCTGTCATTGCAGTTCCTGTCCTCTATAACTGGTGCTTGCTCATAGCCAGGTGAGCTGGGAGATTCTAGGGCCCTTGTGTCCTCTAGTCCTGTTCAGCTGGTTGTTGTGGCTTATCCAGGATCAGACAAGTTAGACTGGTGGTGCTGGGGTTAGGGGGAACTGAAAGAAAAGGGATCCCCTGCTATCACTGTGACTTCTGTTGTGCAAAGGCAGAACATTCATCCTCTGGCCCTGGTTGGAATGGGCCATGATTTCAGGGTAAAGCTGTGAGGTGCATTTGGGAGGGCTTTTCAAGACATTGCTTTACCTACGTCAAGGAAGGGCAGTTTTTTTCAGAGAAGAGGGTTTTAATTTCTAGGAGAAGAGGAGTGAGTGGTCAAGCTCTGTTGCAGTTAGGAGCTTCAGAATCAGCCTATATTCAGCTGTAATAGTTGGAGATGATGTGAAGATTTGTTGGTCTCACCACCCTATTTTATGACCTTCCTTCAGGGCTTGCTTCAGTGACCTGCAAAAGAGGTATGTTGTCCTCTGGCTGGTGTTAGACTACATCTCGGACTCTATCTACATGGGGGACATAGTGATCCACCTGTGCACAGGTAAGCAGAAGTACCCTGGTTTGGCTTTAATCCTCTAAAAGTGGAGATGAACTGCAAGGGAGAGGCCTAATCTACAGCTTCATTAGGAGGCTTTTGTCTACCTTGGCACTTCCTAGCACAAAGCAGTCTCCACAGAAAGAATCCAATTACAAGATCTGAGAAATGGAGTAGTTTCAGAATGAAAGATTTATCATCCCAGCTTTCAACTTCATCTTTGAGTAATTGTACAAAATTACCTGCATTACTATTAGTATTCAGGCATAGTTGAAGGTCTGTAGTTTTGATTTTGCATCAGTTCAGCTAACAAATTATCTGCATGGAAAGATGGTAGAACTTAATGTTTTTGGAATGCAGCAGGTGACTGAATGTTTTCTGTAGGAACTGCAATAATTCATGATCTGGAGGATGGAAACCTTTTGTCCCTATTTCTTTGTGACAACAGACTAAATCCCTAAGTGATATCTTTAGGTGGCTTTTGCCAGATGAAGGGCTTGAGTGATAACAAAAGCTTGTAAACTGAGTAGACCAGGTGGAACTGGTAATATTTGGATGACCCTGTGCACACATGTACGTGGCACACCATAAAATGTTTATCAGAAGTACTTAGCCTGAAGAAGAATTGAACATAAGCCGAGATAATTCTATCATTTGTTTCTCTGTTAGGTTTCTTGGAGCAGGGCCTCCTGGTTAAGGACCTGCAGAAGTTACAGGATAACTACATCCACACCTTACAGTTCAAGCTGGATGTGCTCTCCATCCTGCCCACAGACCTGGCATACTTTGCTGTGGGATTGCACCATCCTGAATTGCGTTTCAACAGGCTGCTGCACTTTTCCCGCATGTTTGAGTTCTTTGATAGGACCGAGACCAGAATTAGCCACCCCAACTTATTTCGCATCAGCCACTTGGTTCTTTACATCCTGGTCATCATCCACTGGAATGCATGCATATATTATGCCATCTCCAAAGCCATAGGCTTTGGAGAGGACACCTGGGTCTATCCCAACATCACAGACCCTGAATATGGGTATCTGGCCCGGGAGTATGTCTACTGTCTCTACTGGTCTACGTTGACTTTGACTACCATCGGAGAGACCCCTCCCCCTGTGAGGGATGAAGAGTACCTCTTTGTGATATTTGATTTCCTCATTGGTGTCCTTATCTTTGCCACCATTGTGGGGAATGTGGGATCCATGATATCTAACATGAATGCTACCAGGGCAGAGTTCCAGGCAAAAATTGATGCCATCAAACACTACATGCAGTTCCGCAAGGTGAGCAAAGATATGGAAACCAAAGTCATTAAGTGGTTTGACTACCTTTGGACCAACAAGAAGACAGTAGATGAACGGGAAGTCCTCAAAAACCTCCCCGATAAGTTAAGGGCAGAGATTGCTATCAATGTTCACCTGGAGACACTGAAGAAGGTGAGGATTTTCCAGGACTGTGAGGCAGGTCTACTGGTGGAGCTGGTGCTGAAGCTTCGCCTTCAGGTATTCAGCCCAGGGGATTACATTTGTAGGAAAGGAGACATTGGGAAAGAGATGTACATCATCAAGGAGGGGAAGCTGGCCGTGGTGGCAGATGATGGAACAACACAGTATGCTTTGCTCACTACAGGAGGCTGCTTTGGTGAGATCAGCATCCTCAACATTAAAGGGAGCAAAATGGGCAATAGGCGCACAGCCAATATCCGTAGTTTGGGCTACTCTGATCTGTTCTGCCTGTCAAAGGAAGATCTTATGGAAGCAGTCACAGAGTATCCTGATGCCAAAAAGGTCTTGGAGGAGCGTGGCCGGGAGATCCTGATCAAGGAAGGTCTGCTGGATGAGTCAGCTGCAGACGCAAGCACAGAAGGGAAGAGTGTGGAGGAGAAGCTGGACAGACTGGCCTTGAACCTGGACACACTGCACACACGCTTTGGCCAGCTCCTGACAGAGTATAATGATGTCCAGATGAAGCTCAAGCAGCGCATCACTTTTCTGGAGTCCAAGATGAGGCATCAGGATCTGGAGGACTTCTCTGATAGCTCAGACAGTCTGCTTGAGGATGAGGAGAAAGCTTTATCTGGTGGGTTGTAATGAGGGAGTACAGAGGTTGGTTAGATGATGTCTGATGTTGTGCTGAGATAGTGTTCGCTATTTCACGAGGCAGATCCTGTGGCTGCCTTGCCTGGGACTTGTCCCAGGTCCTTAGCATTGCTGCTGCCACTGCTTTCATGGCAGCTTCTGAGATGGCTTCAAATCTGGTGATTGTCCTAGCTCATCCTCTGACCTGTTCCTTTTCTTGTTGCCTTGATCTGAGACCTTGGATTTGGATTACTAAAAAGAGGAGAATGTCAAGTGTCACAGCTAACATTTCCTTCCACCTTATGCAAAAGGTCTGTGGCCATTGCACCCCCTTCCTCCCATTTGCTTTAATAGAAGGTGAGACATGAACCTTGGATGGAGGGGTACCTGGACATGCTGTCCTCCCATGTATGTCGAGGAGATGCAGTGTCATGGTGGACAGAGCATGCCATATGCCACCTACTCATCCACACAGGGACCAAGGAGAAGTTGGGCTTTAGAAGATGCTACATTCCTTTCACATAACAAAACCACCCCAACAGGAGAGATCAAAACACTAGCCAGATACTTACAAATGCATTTTGGATTCAGTCTTTATAGGTCATTTTAAGTAGTCTCCACTGAAGTGTCTGTGGGCACCCTGTCTATACTGGGAGATTTCTTACCTGCAAGATACGAAAACTCATCTAAGACAGCCCAATCTGTGCCTCTTATGTTTGCAAATGGAGAGGCTTATCTGTCACTGTAACTACCTAGGTCATCTCCGCCACCCACGCTTAGGCTGGGCATCTTGCTGGAAGGATGGGCAGCCGTCCTCCTGCCTGCATCTCTTCCCTTCCACTATATTTGATGCTGTTAAATAGCACCTGGCATGGATGGCTCAGTACACTGAGTACCCTGAGCACCACATTTTCCCAGGGGATTGTGTTCCCAAGCCCTCCCGCTGTGGAGGCACTGTGATTTCTGTTTGGGCTATGGGTGTCTTGGATGACAAGTACAATACAGAGGTAAAGAGCACAGCTCTCTGGCCAACAGCACCTGTTGTGGTATGTGCAAAGGGAGGAGAGCTGCTGTCTCTCTCTTCTATCTAATGATGGCCAGATGTGCCAGGAAGGGTTTGACTGAAATAACGTGTTTCTAGCAGTGGTGGGACCCAACTGTGCCTGTATTTGCTTTGCTGTGGGTAGCTCAGAGAGAGCACAATACACATTTTCTTAGCCAGGAGGTTTTCTTGTACTCAGTGGGAGTTTGGGGCTTTGCAAGACAGTTGCCTTCTGGAGGAGAAATGAGTGGCATAGTCACAGAGACACATGTGCAAGGGTGAAAATGTGGCACCATTTCATGTGCCGGTAAAGCTCTGATAGGCTGTGCTGCAGCTCCATGGTGCAAGCAGCTTGTTGATGAGAGGTGCAGTGGAGGAAAGGCCACCAAAACCCTGCAAGCAACAACAACCTCATCACAAGCAGTAATGCCACCCATGCCTAGTGGTACTGTGCACGTGCTGGGACTTGAACATGAAGCCTCAGTTCTTGTTTCTGTTGTGTAGCTTGCCCTGACCCATGTCTAGGAATCTGGGACCTCCTGCTCCTGCCCACTGGGTCCAAGGGGTGAGCTGGGGGTCATTTCCAAGAAGAACAATGTTTGGTGGAGGAGGAAATTTTGGAGGAATTAATGTTCTGAGTCAAATTTCAGCCTATAGTTTGGCTAAAGTAATGGGATGACGCATATGGAGGTATGAACCCAGAAATGTTCATGGAAAACTGAGGGTATTTGCTTTGTCCTTTCTTTTCCCTTCAATATAAGACTGCCTTTCTTCGTTTTATGTAAGAATATTCTATTTAAAAATAATGGCCTTGCTTTTGGGGATTGGTGGGAGATGGAAGGTTAAATTACCAAAATTAGAATTTTGGGTAAGATAAAGAGGTTTTTTACCATCGCTAAAAGAAATGGTAAGATTTCTATGTTGGTTTTTTTTGTTTGTTTTTTGTTTGTTTGTTTGTTTGTTTTGGTGTGTGGTTTTTTATGATTATTTATTTTTATGTGTGTGGTTTTTTTTCATTACTAAGGTAATTTTGGTTGAAGATGAGGTGGTTTCTCTTCTGCTTTTTCTTGTATTACCTACAGCCTTGGCTCCCAGATTTCCCCTTTCCTGTGATTTATCTCTCCCGAGTTTGCCGCTCGTTCTTTGGCGGCGGCAGGCGGGGAGGGTGCGGGCGGCAGCGGGCAGAGCAGCGTCCCCAGCCCAGCTCCGCTGGGCAGCACCCACCGCCACTGCCGTCGCCGTCGCCCTGCGGCTGCGCCAAAGGAGCCGGGAGAGGGTGCTGTGAACCGCGGGACGGCCGCGCCCGCAGCCGCGGTGTCCGAGGCGGCACCCGACCGCGCCGCGGGGCCGCAAGCGGCTGGAGGCAGCCCCCTCCGTGCGGGCCGTGGGTTTGCAGCCACTCGCGTTCCGGCAGGTGTGGGGAGCCGAGCATTTGGCAACTCAATCCTGAATGTTTCCCGATGGAGCTGTAGCTCCTTGGAGGCTCTTCCCGTAACTCCGGCGCTTCTCAGTTTCTTTTTGCCTTCCCCACGCACCTAATCCGTGCCCCTCTCCGTGGGCGACAGGTTGAAAGCCTGTGGGCTTTGCTTCTCCGCTGCTGTGGAGCAGAGGTGGCCGGGGGATGCAGCCGGTCTGGGACAGTGGGTACTTCCAGGCTGGTTCAGGGGAAATTCTGGTTTATTCCAGGAAAAAAAAAAAAAAAAAAAGGAAAACAGCAAAATCACTTCCTCTCCGAGTTTTAATCCTAGATAATAATCCACTCGAGAAATTTTAAACCTTCAGACAAATTACCCCAGAGGATGGCTTTGTGAATTCAGAGCAGATCCTGCCTATTTCCCTGTGGCGGCAAGCCAGGAAATCATACACTGATGAACTACTTGACAGGCCTGCTAATGAAATTAGCAGCAGCTCCATGATTTTTTTTCAGTGAGCAGGACAGGCAGATGTTGGAAAGTAGCACACAATGGCACAGCTGCAATTGCAGGCTGACTAAATTCCCAGCAGAACAGACATGCAGCACAGCAGATACAGCTTTGGCTGCTGTCCATGTTACAGGTGGTTTTGGTATGTACCTTTCGTCTGTAAGGCTCCATCTAGAGATGGGGAGCAGAGTGCTGCCAAAGGCTGCTCATCAGGATGGCATCCAGGAGGAAAAGCTGAGGATCTGCTCAGCACCCTGCAGAGACTTGCCCATACACCATGATACCATAAACTGCTTTGTCTGTGTACCATCAATAGTTTCTTTTTTTTTTTTTTTTTTATATACCTCTCCCATTGCAAAAGATAATCCCCTTATACAACAGAATCTTTCTCAGCTGTGTGTTGTGGCTGGGAGACATCAAATATGGAGCAAATATATTGACCTCCAAAGAGGTTAGATCAGGGGAAAATATGTGTGCCTCACCAAGCAGCCACCCCATCCACCCAGCAATGGAAAGTGCCATCAAACCAGGGAAGACCCCTGACTTCTGCAGCAGATGTTTTCTGCAAATCTGCTGTTATCAAAGGGTGCATCTTCAAATCTCACTTGCCTCTACCAGAGCTGCAAGAAAAGGGCTGGGATTCTCAGGTGAATCAACCATAAATGCATTGTGTGGTAGTGGGCTTCCCTGCTTCTCCCTGAGTACTCCTTCTAGGAATGAAATAATTATCACTGGATGATACCCAGAAAAAGCTTTTAGCTGGTCTCTGGGAAATTTAAGTACACACTTCATGTCTGGGGGAAATGGAGAGAGCTTGCCAGGACATAATGATGACAATGCCTGCCTCCTGGCTGCCTGCTTTTTGTTTTTATTAAGATGTTCATGAAGAGTCCATTTTGGTGATTGTGAGCAAGCCAAAATAACCTTTTCTCCTTAGGCTGTGGATTGCAGGACTGGAGACTGCAAGCACAGGAGACCATCTGCCTTTGCACTTTCTCCAGAGGTGTTAGGTCAGCGAGTTGCAAGCAGGGCTCCTATGAGATTGGGCCACTGGATTTTGGTTTGCAGACTTTGGTTTCAAGCCCAGGGCCTGGTATGAAAGCCTGAAGCCTCTAAGTTTTGGAGCACAGCCGGCTTACCCTGAAAAGAAGATTCGTTGTGGTGCTGGGTAAAGGTGTGAAATGCAGAGATTGTGTGGGTGGTTGGTTCATGGCTCAGTGGAATCCCTGATGACTGCAGTTCTGGTGTGGCAGGAGCAGCAGTACAGCTGCTCTGGGTGCTGCTGAACTTGGTGATGGTGTCCTCCATAGTTCTGTGACACTGCAGTAGCCTGCTGTGCACTCTTGAGATGGGGTCTGGCTGTCCAGTCAAGACCTCAGTGGTACAAAGCAGTGGGCAAACTCCAGCCTTGCTCTGTCTGCCTAATTGTATCATGTCTCTCCTATGGGCTCCGCTGGACTGAAGTCTCTTGAAAATCAGGAAAGTTTGGAGGCAGCTCCAAGCTTTTCAGCACAGGCCCCTCTGAGTGCTCCCTATATGGGTTTGCCTCCCACCACTCCTGCATCCTCTGCACCTGAGGGAGCCAGGACTGCCTGTGTGCTGCTGGTGCTGCCTTCCCAGGAGTAAGGCACTGCATGGAGGGGGTGGCTGTGAGCAAGATTTCCACCAGTTCTCCTGCGTTTGGGATGTGAAAGTGATGTAGAAGGTCACTGGAGTGCCATGAAAGTATTCCCTGGTGTGGGAATGGCTTGCTCATGATCATTCAGATTCAATAGCTCTGAAATCAAACCACTCCTGCAGGTACGAGTGGGGTTTCAAAGTCTCTACACTCAGCTTGGTCTCAAGGTCCATGGGTGATGCTGGATGTGCTATGTCCTGGGGCTGCTCTTGGCAAGTGGCTGGAGAGAACAGCCACCACCCATCAGTGTAGGAACTACTGCCAAAGTGTTTTTGGTGGTCCTACTCAATGTATTTTCTTTGCAGCCCCCGTTGAGTATCTGAGGGTCTTTCTGTGGTGATTCAGTGAATCTTGACTCACTGAGGTGTGGTCTGCCCTTTGGAGGGGAAGGTTGGTGCTGCACATCCAGCATGTCATACAGACTGATGGGCATTCAGTCCCAGTTTTGTCCTGTGGAGCTCAAACCTTCTATAACCCTTATTTTCATGCTGGGTCTCAGTGTGGTGTGGGGCAGTATCACCATCCCCGTGAGTATGTTTCCCAGCCATGAGGAGCAGAGCTGAATTGCCTGACCACTGCAGCCCTCTTGCAGATAGCAGTAGGCTGCAGACCTACACATTGTGAGCTCCTGCACTGACCATCTCACTTGCTCCTCTCTTCCTTCCTTGTTCAAAATATCAGGGTTCTGCCTCCTCCTTGGTTGAACATGCAGAAGTACCCATTCCTTCCTGAACTAGAGTGCATGTTGCCATGACAGCAGCGCAGGTGAGCAGGAGGTGAAGTTACCTCAGCCATCTCTCTTGAAGGGATGGAGAGAAAACTCTGAGATGCCTTCTCAACACCAACACTCCTTCTACTCCTGAACCACCAGCTTGGGGCTCCTGTGGGTGAAGGTTTTCTTGCTCCCTCATGGGGCTATCCCTTGTGCCCTCATCAGGCCAGCCCTGCAGGTGGTCTTCTAGGAGAATCTCACCAGGCTGGTGGTCCATGGGGTAAAGGCTCAAGCCGTGATGGTGGTCAGTACATCAGTTGGTGCAAGGTGGGGTTTGGGAGACCCTAGAAGGCTCTGCCCTTTGTTGGTAGCTCTGCAATGCAGGTAACCTGTGCCAGGGCAGCACAGGATGTTGGTGTCAGGCAGCTTTGGCAGGATTGCAGTGATAGGGTCTGGGTTAGATCTTGAAGACGGGATCCAGGCTTGGGTGACATTGTTACAGGACTGGTTGCCTGTAAGCTTGTCACCTCTTGCAGGGACATCTGCCTTGGCTGGTTCCTCCAGCCCTAGGACTGGAGGTATGTCTCCTCCAGACAACTGGTTTAAAGTGAGAGCCTGTGGAGCCAGGGTCTTCAAGGAGGGATGTTTGTAGACTGCAAGTCTCTCTCCCACTCCTTCCTCTAACACTTCTGTCACCATTGGCCCCTCTGTGCCTCAAGTAACATTTTTTTTTTCTGGACATTGCCTTTTGGTTTTGGCTATATATGTCACATTACATATTCTGGAGTGGAGGGAAGGGAAATACAGTAGAGGATTTAGGCTTATCTTTCTTGGAGCCAGATTAAGACTGCAACAGAGAGAAGAAAAATTCTGCCTGGCTGGCCAGATTATCTGCAGGGGTAGCAGGACCTTAGGTCTTTTCTAGTACTGTGATCTTTGCATGTTGTGTGGGATGGCTGGAGAAGGCACTGGGGGAGTGGTCACTGACCCTTCCTGTGTCTGCCAGTGCTCTAGAAAGAGCTGTCTGGGTACTTTGCTAGGCAGGATGGTCTGCAATAGCTTGGGTAGAGCAGGCTGCTGTCAAGGGAAAACAAGATAGGCTGGAGGAAGCAGAGAGAGTGCCTAAGCATGTGCCTGCAATCCCCCATGGCTTTCTCTGTAGCTCAGAGACACAAAGCAGAGGTAAAGATACTCCCAAGGCCCATACCTGTGATGTGGATGTAAACCTTGCTGTGGAGGCTGCCAGGGCAGTTTTGAGGGTACTTTGGCACTTCTCTGAAAAGCTTTTGGAGCATATCAAGAGCAAAAGTCTTTGCCTGCTGACCCCATGAGGACAGCTGTCACACAAGTCAGAGGGGTGTGGAGATGGTGATATGGGTAATGCAGAGCAAGTGAACAGCAGTTTCTTACCTAATGGATGGCTGTGGGTGCTTCTGAGTCTATTCATAGCTCTGTCACTGGCACAGTGCTGTCTAGATGCTCTTCACTTGGCTTGTCTCCCGAGACACAAAAGTTTTGCTCTTGTTGAGAAGTAAGGATTCAGCAGCAGTCTTCCTCTCCAGACAGATCCACACTGGCTGGGCAAAGGGAACCTCAGCTCCTGTCTTGTCATAAGCACCTTCCTCATCTAATGAACTGGGTGTTTCTACCAAGAGAAAACTAGCCACAGCAGGACCTGAGTCCCTGCTGATGACTTCCATCTCCCTATCTCATTCAAATGCAAGCTATAGGCACGAACTTTTGTGCTAAAACCCATCTTCTTGTAGCAGTGGGGATTCAGTGGTGTGCAGAGTGGATGAGCTATGGACCATCTAGACTGGAAGTCATCTGGTTTTGCTGGCTCCAGTCACCCTGCTAGTCCTGCATGCATCTGAGTCACAAATACAACATATTCTGTGTCTTTACACAGAGCTTTGCAGATCTGAAGGTCAGAGGGGGAGTGCAAGTAGTAAGCTTTGAGTGTGCTGTGCCATTGCTGTAGAAACACATCCCAGCTGTGCTTTTTGCTTGTTTCAGGGCTTTTGTCTACCTATCATCAGCTAGTCTTAAAAAGACATGAGGCATGCCAAGCTTCAGTGAGGGTTCACATGGAGCTGATGTAATGGGAATCTTGGAGACTGGTAAAGAAAACACCCAGTGTCTTGGGGACAGTGCATTGTAGGAGCAAGATTGTTAGAGCAGAAGTATCTTCCCCATGGTAAGAAATCACAGGGAGCAAGGATACACCTATTGGAGCATTGCAGCCGTACTATCCCTTCTTCTTTCAGGCTCCTCTTTCCCACCTTGGCTTGCTCTGTATAGTTTTGAATGTCACATGAATCGATACTTTTAATTAGCTGCCATTCCTCATTTCTGCTTTATTGCTTGGGTAAGCAAATTAAAAATGAGCATGTGGTGAACTGTTACCCTGGGTGGGCTGTGAGCACAGGCTGTTTCTTGCCTCCAGGAGGACTGGGAGGATGCCAGGCACTGGGACAGGGGCTGAGAGAAGCAGGGGTGGGGGTGGGTGGGATGGAAAGGAGCTGCAGAAAAGCTTGGCTTGTTTGTGCTGCTGGGAAAAATGTCTCTGCTTGAGATGAGGGTCCTGGGGCCACCCAGCTATCTGCTAGGTGGCTAACCCCCCTCGTATGCCTCTATCTGGTTTTCATAGTGAGAAAGGCTCTGGACTGAGAAGGTACAGCTGGTGTGGGCACACAGAGGAGTTTTGCTATGGTTAAGTAGCAGCCCAACATAATGCCAAGTTTTGGGATTGTGCAGTGGGGCAAAATCTGGAGGGCTGTTAGGCCCATGCCAGCCTTCATGATGGTGCCTGTCACATCTGGCCCTAGGAACATTCTGGGGGGGGGCTTCAGGAGATGGAGCAAACAGGGATGGACCCTGCATGGTGTTGGTGTGGGGCTAAGCTATTGCTTGCTGGCAGGTACCCTGAACTCCACCCTTTCTCAGCCATGCAGCATCCTTCCAGCCCTTCTCAGAGCCAGGTTAATGCTGTGGTCAGATCCATAAAGGCCTCAGAAAGGGATCCTGCTGATCCCCATGCATGAGAGCAAAGGGGTTGCTGCAGCTACAGGAGCTTAGCATAGTGTAATACTCAGGAATGTATATGAACCAGTGAAACAGTGTAGTCTGCTTTGGTATGGAGATGCTTTCCCATGGTCAGACTTGTCCTTCATAGAGCTTTAAAGCCTCCCTTTTCTGCCTCTGACCTGGGCTGTTCCTGGGGATATGGCTTAGCTACCTAGGGTATGGCTGATTTGAGCAAGTCACTGCTACCCTTAACCTGCCTCTGCAATTGTATCAGCAATGGGATGAGATTAAAGCTCTCTGGTTTTCTGCTATGCCTTTGCATGCCAAGGCCTTTGACACAAGGCAGGGGCTGGTTGCTGAAGGGGCTTTCGGAAGTTATAGCAGCTGTGGCAGGCAGTCGTGCAAGGTGGAGGTGGTGAGTTAGTCTGTGCCTTGACCCACAAGTGTTGCTTTGCAGAGGGGAGAGCTGCGAGGCATTAGCTCTGACTTTGCCCTAAGAAAGGTGTCTGTGAAGGGGGTGGTGATGCCAGTTCCCTGCATCCCATCCACCCTGGGAAGCAGGCCAGGACAGAAATGTGTTAGCAAAGCTGGGGGATGTTATCCACCAAAAATTAAACACATCTTCTTATGCCAAACCAGGAATTTATTGTTTGTCTAATTAAAACTTTTAACATGATGAACAAAAATGCAATGAACAGTTGTTATTATTAGTCCAGTTAAAAAGATGACAGCCTATCGCTTCTGCAATCAGTACTTAACAAATGCCATTAGCAGTGTCGCAGCTACCAGCTGCTGTGCAAGTAAAAGCCAGTATTTCCCATGGTGCTGGGCTCCTCCTGGCTGCCCTGGGGTGCAGATAGTGGGGGATATAAGCCATCACCCTCCTCAGCTTTTTGCTAGGAACAATGTGCCATTCACTGAGAGGTTTTCTTCCTCTTGCTTGAGTTCACTTGATGCTTATTTTATGTGTTTTCCAACAGGACTTACTCTCAGCTCTTTCTTCACTGGTCTTCAAGTTTACATTGCATCTGACTTGACTAAATCTGGTACCTTGTACATATGTGGAACATCTTCTCTCTGATGTTTCTGTTACCTCTGGGAGGGATTTTGCTCAGCTCCCAACTTTGGATTGCTGTCTGTGAACTCTGGGCAGTACTGAGGTATTTTGCATCATCTGTGCTCACATCTTCAAGGCTCAGCTCGTAATGCCACTGCTGCTTATTTGGGGACTTAGGTAGTTCACCCTACCTCAGCTAGGGACTTTAAAATCATTCATCTATATCACAGTTAGGAACAACAGGTGCTATACTCCACAATGAGCTTTCTCTGCTCCCCTCCTTCCCTGGCGGTCCCTCCTTCCTCCTGCCTGGTCTCCAGCTTCTGGCTGATGGCTGTCCTGAGCAGGTGTCCCCAGGGCACCCTTTGCATCCTTAGTAAACTCATGAACCTGTGCTGTCATGAGCTGCAGATTCCAGGCATGGCTTGTGCCCACCTTCCAGCCCCCTCAAAGTGTAAATTATTCTTATTAATGTGTGTTGATACAAGACCTTCTTGTAGCTAGCACATGCATGGTTTAGTCTGGGTCATATCAGCTGTGAGGATGGCACCTGAGCAGCATGCCATCCTCCAGAAGGACTGGCAGGAGTGCAGTATGTTCTTGCAGAGCTTCTTCACCCTGTTCAGGGCTGGAGGAGGACCCCACACCCAGCAACTGGTCTCTCCTGCCTGCTTTGCAGTCTGCAGGTGATGCAGAGACATGGTGTCCTTGAGGAAAGGCTTCAGGAGCCCAGCCATTTCCAGATGCTCTCCCCTGCCAGCTCACCTGTGACACAGTGAGTCTTATTCCTATTCAACCCCCTGTGATCCCTGCAAATCTCACCATTATCTCTATGCTCTTAAATTTGGAACAGTTATGGACACTTACTGTAGCATCTTCCTGGCAGTCAGTTGAACTGTAAGACTTTTCTTATGTGAAGTTCTGCCTTGTGCTGGTGCTCTCTGGTTTCTGATAGTGTGCTTGGCCTGGAAGGAAAAATTCCATTAGGAAAATAAAAAAATGTTAAATGCAAAACCTTGAATGTATCCGGGAGGCAAAATATGGTCTGACGGTTCCTTTGGCTTGTCAGAGTCTCTGAGTGATGGGTGCCAGTGGGCTGCTGTCTTTAGAAATGACCTTTTGTGAAAGACAAATTGAGGGAAGATATCTCAGGAAAAAAACACAACAAAAACAAACCAGCAGTTTATGGAAATCTTTCTACTGCAAAGCAATGGCAAAGGTTCCCTGTAAGGTGGCCTTGGCTTGATTGCTTTCTGTCAGACATGAAGGGCATAGCTTGCACTTTCTGTGAGAACTCAGACTTACAGGCCTGTTTGCATGGAGTAGATGACATTGTTATTCCTTTTCCCTTCTCCAGCTTTGGCATCAAACTAGGAGGATGGTGAGACTCTGCTGTTGATAAACCTCAGGCTGAGATCTTACCTTTCTACTCATCAGTACATGTCATGTTATTTCTGGAGCCAAACAGCATCCCAGAAAATTTTTCACCTGCCACCTCCAAACCCAGTTCTGTCCAGGACTGGTGAGTGTTTGGGTGACTTACCCAAGATGATTATTGTGCATTAACCCACCAAACTCACCCTCTTGCTCCAGCACAAGATATTCTGTGTTGGATATTCTGTATCTGTGTTCAGTTATAGGGCCATGATCTTATTGCAGTTACTGAGACATGGTGGGATAGCCCACATGACTGGAACGCTGTCATGGATGGCTATGTCCTTTTTAGGTAAGATATGTCAGCAAGGCGAAGTAGTGGAGTCGCTCTTTATGTGAGAGAGCAACTGGAATGTATCAAGCTCTCCCTGGGGGTGGATGAAGAGCAAGTTGAATGCTTGTGGCTAAAGATTAAGGGGCAGACTAATACGGGAGACATTGTTGTATTTACTACAGGCCACCTGATCAGGATGAAGAAGCTTATGAGGTCTTCTACAGGTAGCTGGAAGTAGCTTCGCAATCACAGGCTCTAGTTGTCGTGGGGGACTTCAGTTATCCTGACATTTCCTGGAAAAACTACACAGCCAGGCACGCACAGTCTGGCGGGTTCCTTCAGTGCATTGACAATCACTTCTTGATGCAGATGGTGGATGAGGCAACAAGGAGAGGAATAGTGCTGGGCTTTGTACTGATAAACTAGGAGGGACTTGTTGAGGATGTGAAGGTAGGGGGCAGCCTTGGATGGTGAAGTTCAGGATTGTATGCGGTAGGCACAGAGCCACAAGCAAGATCACTACCTTAGACTTCAGAAGGGCTAACTTTGGCCTCTTCAAGAACCTGCTTGGAGAATTCCCATGGAATAGGTCTCTAGATGGTAGGGGGACCCAAGAGAGATGATTAATATTCAAGCACCATTTTATTCAAGCTCAAGACCAGAGCATCCAGAAGAGGAAGAAATTAAATAAGAGGGCTAGGAGACCTGCATGGATGAGCAGGGAGCTAATGAATAACCTTAAGTGGAATAAGGTATTGTATAGAACATTCAATAAGGATTTAGAACTAAACCTGTCAAGGGAGGTCAAGGACAACAAGAAAAGCTTTTTCGGGTATCTTTGAGACAAAAAGAAGACTAGAGAAAATGTGGGCCCACTGCTGAATGAAGTAGGTGCCCTGGTGACTGATGATACGGATGAAGTGGAGTTACTGAATGCCAGTTAGGGAAACTGAACATCCACAGATCCTTGGGCCCTAATGGGATGCACCTACAAGTGCTGAGGGATCTTGCAGAAGTCATTGTTAGGCAATCTCCATAATCTTTGAAAAGTCCTGGAGAACAGGAGAGGTGCCTGAAGACTGGAGGAAATCTAATGTCACTCCAGTGTTCAAAAAAGCAAGAAGGAGGACTCAGGTAACTATAGGCTGGTCAGCCTCACCTCCATCCCTGGAAAGGTGATGGAACAGCTTGTTCTTGGTGCCATCTCAAAGCATGTTGAGGAAATGAGGCTTATCACAAGTAGTCAGCATGAATTCAACAAGGGCAAGTCATGCTTGTCTAATAAGATAGCTTTTTATGATGGCATCACTAGATGGATAGATGAGGGGGGAAAGCAGTGGATGTGGTCTACCTTGAGTTCAGCAAAGCTTTGGACACTGTCTCTCATGGCATCCTCACAGCCAAGCTTAGGAAGTACAGATTGGATCACTGCACAGTGAGATGGATTGGGAGCTGGCTGAAGGAAAGAGCTCGGAGAGGTGTGGTCAGTGTGACAGTCTAGTTGGAGGCCTGTGGCTAGTGGCATCCCCCAGGGGTCAATACTGGGTCCAGCCCTATTCAATATATTCATCAATGACCTGGAAGAAGGGATAGAATGTACTCTTAGAAATTTTGCTGACAATACAAATCAGGGAGTAGTGGTTGACGTGCCAGAAGGCTGTGCTGCCATTCAGTGTGACCTAGACGGGCTGGAGTGCTGGGTGGAGAGAAATCTAATGAAATTCAATAAGTACGAGTGTAAAGAACGACCCCATTTATCAGTCCAGATTAGGGGCTAGTCTCTTGGAGGGCAGCTCTGGAAAAGGACCTGGGAGTCCTAGTGGCTAACAGGATGACCATGAGCCAACAGTGTGCCCTTCTGGCCAAGAAGGCCAATGGCATTTGGGGATGCATTAGTAAGAGTGTAGACAACAGGTCAAGGGAGGTTCTCTTCCCCCTTTACTCTGTGCTGGTGAGGCTTCACCTGGAGTAGTGTGTGCAGTGATGGTCTCCCCAGTTCACAAAAGACAAGGAATTACTGGAGAGGGTCCAGTGCAGGGCCACTAAGATGATTAAGGGCTTGGAGCACCTACCATATGAGGAAAGGCTGAGAGACCTGGGTCTGTTTAACGTGGAGAAAAGGAGGCTGAGGGGGGATCTTATCAATGCTTATAAATGCCTAAAAGGTGGCTGTCAGGAAGATGGGGCCAGGCCATGGACACAGTGGTGTCCAGTGACAGGACTAGGGGCAATGGCCATAAACTGGAAAACAGGAGGTTCAACCTCAACATGAGGAAATATTGTGAGGGTAACAGACACTGGAAGAGGATACCCAGAAAGGTGGTGAAATCTTCATCTCTGGAGGCTTTCAGCTGCCTGGACTTGTTCCTGTGTGATCTGCTCCAGGTGATACTGCTCTGGCAGGAGGGTTGGAATAGGTGATCTTTAAAAGTCCCTTCCGACCCCTACCATTCTGTGATTCTGTGATTCTGATTCTGCCACAGCACCTTTGTGACACAATATTTGTTGACACTGGGTGCCACTGTGCTCCCTATCTGCTTGCTGGTCCTGTGCCCTCCTGGCTCCATGTCCCCATATGCCAGCAGCAGCTGGGATGCAGAGGAGCTGGAGGTCCTGGGGCTGAGCTTGGCATCTTCAAAGGCAATACTGGAACAAATCCCAGTGCCTGGGGACTCCTGTCCCCATGGCACTTCACTGCCTGCTAAAACCCCCGCCCTTCCTTCTCAGCCTGTTTTTTTTGGAGTGGGTCAGCTTTATACTGAAGGATCTTTAAAGAATGGTATTGATGTGGTTAATGTTCTCTGTAAACTCAGAGAAGTTGCCAGATTAATATTTGATGAGGCTAATTAAGGATGAGTTACTGCCACACCCCTCCTTCCTTCTTTCTGCTGTGTGGATGTTTGGTTCCATAACACATACTGTCCCCAAAGCCCTGGATTTCTGGTAGTTGCAAACCAGCCATTGCCCATGTTGGAGCAGAACAGCTTTTAAACCAAAGAAGTCAGCCTGAGAAGTAACTGTAACCACCACCTGCTGGAGGCTGGGAGCATGGGGAAAGTGTCCACGCCTCCTTCCTCTGTTCCTATTCTCATCCTAGTTTTCTCCTGGGGCCTGTTATAAAGCCAAAGATTTTGGGGGTCCTGGTTCTACACTGGTGAGATTTAAAGTGGTTTCAGCTTCTGGCTGATGCAACAATTAGTTCAGATAAGAGCCACCACTTCTGGGGAATCCTGCAAGGATTTCCCCACCATGTGGGAGCTGCACTTAAACAGTAAAGCTTGAGGTTACTTATGACAGCTGCGGCATTTAACACAGTGTGAACTTGGGAGGCAGGAGAGGGAAGAACTGCTGGTACTATTTCACTGAACATGAGATGTGTCTGAGAAAGTGAGACTCATGCCCTGAGGCTGTAGAGCTTTTCCATGCTAGCACACAGCAAGGTGCCAATGAGCTTACAGTGGAAAAAAGTGCAGTAATGAGCTGCACAACGCCAGATAGGGGAGGAGAGCTTGCAATTGCACATGGCAGGATCTGACTCATCTCTCTCTGCTCTGCTGCTGGAGATGGGGCAAGGAGATATGAGAAGAGAGATCTGGTGAGTGCCTGGCTCCTGCTGGAGGTACTGGGAGTACCTCCTGCTGTGTAGCCTGCTGAAGCCTGGATGGAGAATCCACCTGGGACAGTGATAGAGTCCAGTCACTGTTACCCATCCAGGCATCAGTTTTTCTGACTGGAATCATGTCAGAGATCACCAAGCAGGGTTTTGGTGAAACTATTGCATGGGAAGTGCAAGCCCACATCTTCAAAGCCCACCAGATTGCAAAAGACATGGGAAAAATTGGAACCATTGATTTTGAAGCCCTGGACTGCAGTCTTACACTAGAGTACCCAAAGCTGGAACATAAACCTTCTTTGCATAATATCCCTTTTTCTTGACTTTCCCAAGAACCTGACAGGATTTCTCAAATGAGGATGTACCCTTTCAGCCTCATTGTTATTGTCCTTTTTCTGGGAAAGCAAATTCCAGCTAGAATGCTGTGACTACAACATAGAGACAGTTTTTATTTGACGCATGAATTTTCTTCAATTTCTGTCTGCCACTAGTGGTTGTTTCATCATGTCTCTCATTTGTGGCTGTGGCAGAAGGGCAAGTTATGGTCTTTGGATCAGTGTCTTAGTTGTTGCTTCCCAAGCAGGGGCAGTCTGGTAGTTCAGACAGAAAATGGAGAGAGCAGCTTTTCTGTCCCTGAGCTGCTATGGGACATGAAATGAGCAAGGTTTAGCCCCAGGATTTTTACCGCACAAGGTTGTTTTGACTCAGGACACATCTACAGTGCTTTGTAGCCCTTCATACCATCCTACAGGAAAACCTTCAGTGAAAACTTGTACATTTTTCCATAGATGATAACCATGATGTATATCTGTCCCCACTTCTGATAGGGATGTCAGGTTTGGCAGTTAACTGGGCCATGTTTTCATGGAGCTCCGTGTTCCCACTTCAGCCTTTATCAGTGCTCCTGGGAGCAGTCATCTAGCGCTGCTTGGTGGGGTGAAGATTTGGGGATTTCTGGGGATTTTCTGAGGTCTTAGTTTCATTCAGGAAGGTCACTGGTCTCTCTGCTGGCTTTCCATGTGAGTCCACACTCTGCATGTGTACTTTGGCTGGAGAACAACATGACACTTTCCAGTTATGAGCCATCCTTAGGAAAGCTGAGATAGACACAGAGGACTGGCACATGCTGAGGATCCAGACCTGCCTTCTGCCCAGGATCTGGATTTCCAAACCCACCTTGTCCACATCAGGTAGCTGTGATGGCTGTTCATGAGTTTGGGTTTCTGATAGAGCTCTAAGCCCTGTTCCTCAGCAGAGAATAAGCCAGTCTCTGATTGCTAACCTTCACTATGGATCAATGCCCCAGTGGTTTTGGGTGTCACTGTCAATGTGTTATGTGCACACTAAACATGTGCTTTGGTGGTGTCCAGAGTTGGAGCTTCTAGCAGGCTTGGTTCCCACAGAAAAGCATGCAAATATGGATCAGACCCTTTGTGAGGGTTTCAGCCCTGACAAGACCTAGGGAGGAAGGGCATTCATCAGCTTAAGCCCTCTAAAAACTTGCTGTCTGGTAAATAAGGAGGGACTTTATTCACTTGCTCTTAGACAGAAAATCCTTCGCTTTCCCTCTGTTCTGCTTACCAGAGCATGGCCCACATTAATGATAGTGAGTTAACAAGCCAGGGTAAGTGATGGGGCTTTGTTCTTGGCCTCTTTTTTTTTTTCTTTTTCTTTTTTTTTTTTTTTTCCAGTTCAACTTTAAAGTCATGAAAGGTGAAAATAAAACAAGAACAGCTATGAAGGCACACCTCCATTCTTCCTTTTTTTTCAGTCTTTCTTTTCTCCATTCATCTGCCTTTCCCTGTTCCCTGCTTTGCCCTGCTATGTCCTGATCCAGCAAGCATGGAGAGTTGACACTGCTGTCAAAGATGCCCTTATCTCCAAGGGTATGACTGGTATTTTGGATTCAGATGGCATTAGGATCAAGGTTCTGACTGATTTCCTCTGATAAGGTGTGTCACAGCAGGACTTGCAGGGCAGAGGGTCCAACATTGCAGCTCGGGTGGCTGCTGCCTGATTTATATTTATTCCCTTCCAAGGCACAGTCAAGGGAACACTTCTCCTCTGTCAAAGTGGGGTTTCTTCTTGACAGAAAGCAGCTCTGTCTGCTGGGAAGTTCATCTCCTAGCACCTGCCCAGGAGCACTGCAGGCTGCACCCTGCATGGCGTCTCTCCTCACCAGGGAAGGGGAAGTATGAAAAAGAAGGCTGACATGAGCTGCACATTGTAAAACAGGGCAGGTATACTGCAGTAAATTGAGTGACAGGCAGAAATAAGCACAAAGTAATTAGATGGATAGATAGGAATGAGGGATCAATAAACTGAGACTAAAGATAGCAGGAGACATGCACTGAGGGCTGTTGACAGAGAAATAGATGTTGCATCCAGAAAGATCCTCAAATAAGAGAAACAGCAAATGAGAGAGATTTAGCTTAGAGAAGGGACATTTTAAGTGCACTTTGCTGCTGGTCCAGGATTAGCCCAGACAATGCATGTTTAATGCTTCTTTTATTCTCTGCTTGTTTTACCCTCCCTGAGTGGTGGAATGGGAGTAGCTCCCCCAGTCACAATCTCGGCTACTGGATTCAGACCTCCATATTAGAGACAGCTCATTGCGTGCTTTGAAATAATCCTTTCTCAGGCATCAGTTTGGCCAGTGAAAGGCTGCTTGGAGTGATCTCATGGAGCTGGGCTGCACAACTTCTGCTTAGTCTCTTGATCAAATCTATGTGCTATATAGACATATTCCAGATTCAAACTTAGACATAATTGAAACCTGTCTTTCTCTTGAGCCTACCACTGACAACTAGAAGAACTGGCAGTTTTGGAAAGGAAAAAAAGTGTAGAACAAGCAATATTGGGATGTTCAGATACAGGGTGTCCTGGAGGACACAGCCTGACAGAGGGAGGGGATTTTGATGGGGTAGGGAGTAAAGGCTTCCCAGATATTGATTCCTGGCAGGTTGATTTTGTTGCACTAAGCCTGGATTTGGCTGGATTTGTTTGTTTTTCACCAATCTAGTGATGGGTTAGCTTATTAGGGAGTCCCAGAGGCATCCTATAATACCTGTCCTCATGGGATCCTGTTCCCCAGGTATTCGCAGCACAGCCCCCTGCCTAAAAGCCAATTGAGTCCGAGGAAGTGTCATTCTCTGGAATTGTTTTACTTCTTAAGGGCTGATCTGAGAAAGGAACAAAAGAGTTCAGCAGCTTCAGAGTAGCTGTTAATTTCCTCTTGCTTTTATTAATTAGGCAAGCTGCCCTACATGTCCCTTCTCTCTGGGCATTTGCTACTAATATCATACCCCGTGAAACAACTGAAAGCAACTGAAGTCCACCCCTTCTCTTCACGTGTCCTAGGAGGCCCAGCCATAGCAGTCATCCCCCTGCAGAGACTGTGATGGAGACATCTTCTCTGGCTCTGCAGGCTCCTTTCTTAATCATGTTCTCCACAGAAGAAGACTCAGAGTCTTTAGCTCTGCTGACCTGCAGCCTGGCCACTAGGCAGAAGAGAATGTCTGTGGATGGGGACCAGTGACAGTGTGCCATGCTCTGCAGAGGTGGACTTCTCTCCACCAACCCTCAGCTGAATGGGAGGGTGAGAAGCAGTGGAGTGACCAGCAGTGGTGGTGCCCTGGGACCATCTGAGTCCCGTATGACAAGGGATGGGGCAATGGGGGACCAAAATCCTCTTTCATGACAATGAAATGGCTTTGGGTCATCTAGTCAAGGGAGTGGGAGCACAGTAGTGTTTCTCTCTATTCCCCTAGATGCAGGATCTAACCCAGAAAGACTGAAGAGGACTCAACAGATTAACTCTTGGCTTTGAGACTGGTGTCACCAGCAGGACTTTGGGTTTTTTGACCATGGGTCAATCTACACAAGGCTAGGCCTCCTTGCAGCTGATGGGGTACAGCTCTCTCAAGGGTGGAGAAGGATTTTATCAGAGGTCTTGGCCGGGCTCATTGGCAGAGTGTTAAACTAGGTTTGAAGGGGGAAGAGGGAAAAAACAGGCTCAATGGAGACAAGCCTGGGTTGTTTGTGGGATGGTGTACCAGCTCTATTACTATTCCAGGGGTTGTGGAGGACAATGGACTATATGATACCCGCAGTGATAACAGATGCTCCTCTACTAAGTCTCTGAAGTGTCTGTATACCAATGCAAGAAGCATGGGAAATAAACAAGATGAACTAGAAATCTGGGTGTGGTCGCAGGGCTATTACAGGGCGTGATTACTGAGACATGGTGGGATAGTTCGCATGACTAGAATGTGGTGATGGATGACTATGTACTTTTTAGGGAGGACAGACTGACAAGGGAAGGTGGTGGAGTTGCTCTCTATGAAAGTAACCAACTAGAATGCTTAACCCAGGGGAGATGAAAGTGTTGAAAGCTTATGGGTAAGAGTTAAGGGACATGCAAACATGGGTGATACTGCTGTGGGTGTCTACTACAGACTGCCAAACTAGGAAGAAGCTGTTGACAAGGCCTTCTACAATCAGCTGGAAGTAGCATCAAGATCATGGGCTAGGGCTCTAGAAGGTAGGGGGGCCCAAGACAGATGGTTAATATTCAAACATTACCTCCTCCAAGCTCAAGATAAATAAAATAAAAAGAATCAAGTAGAGGAGGTAAGAGAACTGCACAGATAAGCAAGGAGCTCCTGAAAAAACTCAAATGGAAGAGGGAGGTTTACAATATGTGGAAAAAGGGTCTGGTTAATTGGGAGGATTATAGAAATAATGCCAGAGTATGTAGGGACTCAACAAGAAAGGCCAAGGCTCTTTTGGAGCTTAGTCTCATCAAGTAGGTGAAAGAAAACAAGAAGAGCTTTTTCAAATGCATCAATGAGAAAATGAAGAGTAGGGAAAAAGTGGGTCCACTGCTAAATGAAGTGGGAGATATAGTAACAGGATGCAGAGGTGGCAGAGTTGCTGAATGCCTTCTTTGCTTCAGTCTTTACTCCTAAGACCAACCCTCAAGAACCCCAGTCACTGAAAGTAAGAGAGCAGATCTGGAGAGAGGTAGACACTCTGCTAGTCAGTCAGGACTGGGTTAGAGATCACTTTGATAAACCGAAAATGCACAAATCGATGGATCCCGATGGGATGCATTCCAACCCCTAGCATTCTGTGATTCTATGAAGTGTTTGCAGAGATGTTTGGGAGAGATGATAAGGGTGGTGGCTGCAAATCTTTCTTGGCCAAGGCTGAGGAAATCTGGGGAACCCTCCAGATTCTCCTGTCCATTGGAGACTTGGGCACACTCCCAGAGCATGCTGGTGTCTCATGGTCACTGTACCTGGTGCCCTGCACCCTGGCTGGTGTCTGCAAATCTAGCAAGACTAAAAAGCAAGGATGATTTGGAGGGGTTCATCAGCTCCAAACTTGACCTGAAAAGAGGGAGGGCAGACACAAAGCAAGAGCCCGAGAGGACTGATTTTTCTGAGGACAGCTCAGATACCATCTCTAGGACTGTGTCTCTGTTCAGCAGTAAGAACAGGGGATAGGATGAACTGAGAGAGGAGAATGAGACTGTTCTTCCTGAAAGATGCCTCCCTCTTCATCCACCTCTGGTATACCCCAGCATAGCCCTTCCCGAGGGAAGTATCCATGCTTGAGTGCTTTGTTCAACAGGCTTGTGGTGATCAGCATGCTGGAGCCATTTATCAGTCCAGATGCATATTTAATGCTGAAATAATGAGCAGAAGTGGAGCAGTGTTTGCAAACGGGTAAGCCAGGGAGCTATGCTGTGACTCTCAATGGTTCTGCATTAATTATGATAGAATAAATAATTCACAGGGCTAATAACAAAGGCTTGTTTTTAACAGTTATGAAAATCCCAGCTTGCTCCTGGAAGGGTGTGTGTGTGAAAAAGCAAAGTCTGGTTCTGCTTCTGAACCAAGTGGACAGCAGTGCACATGGGATCTGCTGAGGATGCTGTGTTGGCTGGTGATATATCTGGGGGGTCTGTACCCCTTGCTGACCCATGCACAATCCAGAGGCATCATATCTCTCCCCAATACTTGCCAGTGCATATGGAAATCCTGTGGGAATGAGGGTAGGAGACATCAGCTTCTCCTGTGGGCCCAGGCACCTGTTTTCCTGTTACTCATGTTGGGGAGCTGAGTGGCAGCCAACTTGTTCCCCAGTGCTCCCTGTGCACCCTGTTTAGGTCACGCACTGAGCATCTCTGTCACGATGCCTTCATAACCCCTCCTGCCCTCTTCCTGCCTTCTTCTCCCACCTGGTGCCAAAGATTGTCTCATTTTGCCTCTTCACTTAACCTTGTTAGGCAGGAGTCGTGAGAACCTTGAGCTCTGCAAGGGCACTGATCCCATGGGAATCCTCCCCTGGGAGAGGTAGCTCCCACTCAGCCCCTGCCTGGCAGCTCTGTGGTTTGTCCTGCCTGTATCTTCTGTCTTTCCTTCAGGCCATTCATTCCTCCCTTCTTTCTCTCCATAACTTGCTCTACTTCTTCAAACGTTAATATAGGTGTTTTCTTGTGCCACTATTGTCCTTCAGCTTAAATAGCCTTTCTCCCCTCCCTGGTGTTTATTCTCCAGATGTATTTATAGGAAAAAAAATTGCATCACTATCACTTTGCTTTACCAAGGCTGAACAAACTATGTTCTCCTGTACTGCTTTTATATCATGTATCCTCTGTTCACCAGCTCACTTGGGAGCCCTTCTCTGATCTTTTTTAACCTTCTTTAATGTGGATAGCCTTCTGGCTTAGCCACCAAGTAGAGAATGACCCTGGGCATATCATTTCACTTTTCCTGCCTCAGGTTCCCCATTTACAGAGAGAAGACAGTAACCTAATCATGTGGCATGGGATGGGATAGGGCTTTCTCCATCCCAGCCCTGGTCCTTTATGGGCACTCATTTCAATACTCTGTGAATTTACATCTTAACAGAAACATAAACTGAAGTGATGTGGGACATGAGTCCTGTCCCAGAACATTGCAGGCAGCCTCACAATAGCTGAGTAGTCCAAATGAACACCCAGAATAGGCTGAATGCTGGTGACTTGCTCACACATCACCAAACACATCCTAGGTCCTGATATAAACCTAAAACTGGGCGGAAAAGTCATGATGAAAAAGTCATGTTAAAGAAGTTTTCCAGGGAAAAAAGCAGCTGGGGAACTTGTGATACACTTCTCCGATCTGTTGATGTTGTAGGGTTTTCCTGAGGGTACAGCTAGTGCCCCATAGACTGCTGTGAGGGGGAGTGTAACACCTCACCTGGACTTGCATTTCTCTCTTCTGGGGACCCACTACACATAGTTTATAAAAGTTTTCCTGAACTCACAGACTTACGTGATTTTTTATTGGCCCTTCCCAACTGATGAGCCCTTGACTGGCAGTGGAAACAGCTGTTCCTAACCCCATGCCCATGAACCTGAGCCTTGCATGCTGTACTCTGTGGTGGACTTCCTGGTGGACTCCAAGCTCTCTTCTGCTGAGTGATGGGCTGTGAGCCCTCCATCTGCTCCTGCTGCCTCCTGGCTTCAAACCAGCACCAAATATCATCAGCATGATGACACAAATGAAAATTTGATATGGGTCACAAGCTTTCTCTGCAGGGAGCTCTGCCCTCCAGCCTCATTTTTTTCCACTCCAGGGCTTACTTTTGGCTGGTTTTGGATTGTCTCACTCTGTTCATGTTCCTGCTTTGGTCGCTATCTCCCACAGAGCACCAGCAGTAAGATTTGAGAGGTAAGACTGCTCTATTCCCTTTGCCTTTCTCTTTCAAGGCAGTTATCATATTAGCCCAAGAGGATAAACTCACTATGTGTTTTAACCCCTTTTTTCTTTTGTGTCTATGCTGTTCATCATCCTTTTCTTCCTATGCCTGCTTTGCAGCTCCATCTGCTGAGGTGGCACAAGAAACAGAGCACACCTTAAAACAGGGGATGCATTTGCATGGATAAATAGACACACTTCAACTGTTCCCATCCAAGACAAGAGGTGTTCCAGAGGAGACCAGGACAACCTGAAGCACTGACTGACAGGAAAATGCAGTAGATTTCACTAGAAAGTGGCTGTTTGAACAGAGGAGTGCAGCACAGCTCAGAAGTGCTGTCTGGAGAGTGGCTATTTGCACAGAGGAATAGCACACTAACCTCACTATTAGAGCACAAAACTAATATTTGCCCAGGTAAGTGCAGATCTTAAGTTCAGGTTTTGCACTGATTGTGCAGCTTTGGAGTGTACACACAGGGAGGCACTGCTTGAGCAAGTGTTGTGGGTTAAGTGTCTTGCTCCAAATATCTAAAGGCAAAGCAATGGCTTGAAGAGCTACTCCAGGTCTTTCCCTGGGCAGCTGCTGTGCAGATGGAGCAGAGTGAAGGGCTGGGCCTGGTCAGCTACATTCACAATCAAAGCAGGGCTGAAGGAGGAAAAACCCAATCTCATTCCTCAAGAATTAAAAGCCATAAAGTATATGCTAGTGAAAAATTGCTTTTAATATATTTTTTTTTTTATTAGACAAATTCTCTCTCCCTCTCTTTTTCTTGTTCCAAGAGGACTTGGTGAAGAAAGCCCCTGAGGGATTTCCTCTCCTCTCTATTCAAATGAATACACTTTCATACCACCAGATTCTTATTGCACTTGCCCAAGTTAAAGTTTTGTGGCTGGTACCTGGGATTAATCGCAGTGCTTCTTGTGTATCTATGAAAGGTGGCAGCTCATGCCTCTTTGCATTCAGTGATGGTAAGACATGGACACAGATGCTCTGATAGTTAAAGAAGATACATCCTCATCTTCCCCACAATGCTTGCCTATTGCAGTGTGCATACTGCACCTGCCATGGCAGAGAGAGGCTCTGGTGGCTGAGTGCTTCTGTGGCATGGGGAGGAGGAAAAGAGGAAGACACTGGAAAGTGAGATGGCTTGTGGCTCAGGAGGGGCTGTCAGATCTGTTGGGTGGTGTAAGGGAAGGACCCTGAAGTGTGGGTGCATACTGGGGAGATGCTCTGCTGCTGATGGGAAGGGCTTGTGCTGGGAATGCTGCACAGTGGCATGTCTGGGAGGGTGGACAGATTCACCATTGCATCACAGCCATTGTTGTAATTTCAGAGCAAGCATTATTTTTTAGGATGTTAACAGGAAAGGGAGTGGACTCAACTCCTTTCTGTTATGGAGGATAACAGGAATGAAAAGTACCAAACAGCTCCATGAAAACCGGGTGGCGTTGTAATGCAGCCTGCCATCTCCTTGACCCTAAATGTGGTAATCACTGAGGGGCAAATAGCACCTTCCAGGAGTTAAAAGCCCCCCACCACTCTGACAGAAGCTCCTTTTCTTAGCAGCAGTGCCTAAGAGGTGTGTGGGCCTTTGCAGGCAGTTGGGGGGTCATACACAGGGTTGGAAGTTTCTGCCCCAGTTGGCCAGGTGAGTTTGCATAGGCTTTTGTTGCGGGAAACATCAGTTACTGAGGGGATCAGAGGGAGGGAGCTGATTGCCAAAACAGCTGTGATGAGGGCTGCTGCTGTGGTTTCCATGCTGGAGATTGTGGGCTGAAGAGGAGGAGGCAAACAAAAATATTTATACCATAAAATGTGCACTTTTCTTTGAGCTGAAGCTTGAGCAGCTTCCAAGACCCTCCATCTGGGCTTGTAGACATTGCTTACCTGATTTCTTTCTCTCTAAAGGAGAACACAGTGCGGCTGCTTGGTTGCAGAAGGGGAGGCAGGCAGCTCCCATGGTCAGACTCTGGGGACGCAGGGGATACAGTGGCTGTGGTTGCTCTACCCCTATCTCCTTGTGTCCTGGTGTCCCTGGCTGAAGCCTGGGGCTTCCTTCTTTGCTGTTGGTGCTGGTCCATGGGAAGTGGCAGTGATCCTTCTCATGTAGACCGCAAACTCGGGGGGAGGCTCCTGAGTTTGCTCCACTGCTGCTGAATTCACACTCCCCAGGTCCTTGCCATGAATGCTCTACCCACCAGGCGTGTCTTCCCAGACTGTGAGCTTTTCAGGTTGTGCAAGGACCTGAGGACTGGGATGGAGGGTAGGGCAAGTGTAGGGTGCAGGCAGAGCAGTGTGTGTGCACCCCAGTGTGGACTCTGCTCAGCAGCACCCTTGTGATGCAGAGACAGATGAGTGGCTTGGAGAGAGGGCAGAGGTTTTGTACATGTGCTGTCAAAGAAAGGACCTTCTCAAGATCTGGCCCTTGCCAGCCCTGGCAAGCTGCTGCAGGTCTCTGTCCTCTTTCCTATGGCTGAGACAAGGGATGCTACAGTGGCTAGACTGGAAATGCAGCATCGTTAATCAAGGCTGTGGGAGCAAGGATGTGCATGACTGCTGGTGTGTGCCACTGGACAGGACTGGCATGATGCCCTTGGCAGCTGAGTCTCTTGAGCCTTCGAGCTGTGCCTTTTGGTGGATGCTCTATTTGGGCTGCAGCAGCCTCTTGGTGTCCTGATTGACGAGATGCCAAGCCTCTCTGCAGTGACTCCTATGTTATTTAACCTCCCTCCCTTTGCAGCTGGCTGAGAGATGGCTGTCCCTGACCATGATGGCCAACACTCAGCCCTAGCCAGCTTTGAAAATGAGAGCAGGAGCGTGAACTCCTTCCCACTGAGTGGCAGCTTAGCATTACAGTGGCTCATTTTGTGATTATGCTGCAGAACAGCAGTGTTAAATTTTCCAACCTGTCCACCGGAGATGGCCCTTCTCATCTGCCTTCTGACAAGATTTAAGATGGTCATGGATAACTGGCTTTCATTACTGTCATGCTCATAAATCCTTCTGTTACTCTCTCTCTTTTGGGTGTGCTCCTGTTTTCACCCACACAGTGTCTGCACTCTGTCTGTAGCAGTGGATAACCACTCCCTGCTCCCCTTGTCCCACAGTCCCTGCTCATCCTTTCTGCCCCCACTTCCTGGTGCCATTGGCTGTTGTGTGCTTGGTATTTCATCCCTCCCACCCATTTCTCCTGTGACAGAGCTAAACTCTGCAGGTGCAAGAGTATTAGCCAGTTTTCCCTGCTGTTTCTCATATAGTTTCCCATTGCTGCTCCATCCTTACATCTAATGTCCGATGCCAATGAATTCCCCACTCTCAAGGACTGATCTTGCAGCTCCCATCCTGCTGGGGCTGTTCAACCAGGCAGGGCATTATCTGGCCCTTCATCGTGCCTTGATGTTGTGAATGACATCTGTTACTATCTTCCAATTCTCAGCTCATTTTTGACATGTTTTTGGCTCTGGCTGCTCAGTGATATTGATTAGACTTTTCATGGAGTGAGTGCTCTTGCTGTTTAGTTATCATGCAAAATGCATTTCTGTGCTACAAAAGCTATATGATGAAAACAAAAGAAAGGGAGGGAGGAAGGGAAAGAAAGCCCCCATATAAAACCAGACCTTGTATTTTGCTCCTCTAATTGCCTTTGAGTAGAAATGGCAAATGAAAGTTCTTAAAGGTTTCTTATTTCATTTTTAAGAGCACTGATTTTTGCAGACCTCTGGCCCTAAACACATCCTAACAGAGGTTTCTTTTCAGTATACAGGGAAGGCCATAATGGTTTCCTCATCCCTTGAGAGTATGGTAACCCCACTCCTTTCTTTTTGCTAAGAAGGGGAGAAGACTAGTGATGGGGGTTTTACTGGCACAGGGACTGGCTATTTGCAAAGGGTATTACAGGTTTATATAGTGTAATACTCTGATTTTTGGTTTCTAGATATCAGGATATAAAGGTGGCAGTAAAATCCTTGCAGCCCCTCCTGCAAAGCAGCAGTGATTACAGGGCTGATGTGTCTCAACTGCTGTTTGACCTTGTAGCAGGATGAGAGAGTACATGGGAGGGGGCTTCCCTCTGGGGACACAGATAAAAGCATGCTCAGTGGTGGGACCTCTTACTTTGGATATGCCTGTGGTGAAGCAAATTTTGTCCCCTACAGAGCACCTGGGTCACCAGTTTGCAGACAGTAAGGGTTCACTCTGGTGACAGGATGGGGATGTGCAGGATTGCCTTGCTGTGGGCTCACAGCTGACCCTGTGGGTGTTTCTGCATCCAAGGAGCTTCCAGATTTAAAATAGGAAGTGAAGGAGGCACTGGAAGGGTCAAAATGAGAGCACAGCAGAAAAAGCCAGAAAACACCTACAGCTTTATGAATGGCAGCCTGGAGTTGATTAGCACTGACTGCTAGCTATGGACCATAGTGGGACCACAAAGTTCAGGGGTCACAAGGGGAGCAGATGAAGTGAAACAGCCATGAATGAAGGAGAATGGTTTCAAAGAGGGACTGGTGGCAGAAATGGGATGTTGCCCTGGGAGCAGGGCCAGCCCTGGCAGAAAGTGTGGAGTCACTGATGCTTGAAATGCATTTGAGGATGGGAAACAGTGGATAGAACTGCTGCTGAGCATTAGATTTGGCGCATTGTGGTGTCAAGGTTTAGGGTCAGGGCGGCTCTTAGACCTAACAGATGCTCTCTGTTAGCGCCCCCCTCTCCCCAAAGGGGAAGAGAAAAGGAATAAGGGAGAGAGACTTAGTGATTAGAAAAGGAAACTAGAACAGATTTAATGATAATAAAAAAAAAAAAAAAAAAAGAATACGTACAAATATATACAAAACCAGTATAGAACCCAAGCCCCCTGATGGTAATCACATCACTGTCACCACTGATGTTGTAGAGCAGGCACCGAGGGTCTCGGACCAGGCCCCGAAGCAGACAGGAGCTGTGTTCAGGAGCTGGATTCTGCTACTGAATTCAGGAACACACCAATTGAGATCAAAGGCAGAACGGACAGAGACATCCTTGGATGTTCCCAGGAAGCAGTCCAAGATGGGAGAAGAGCCTGGGAAAAAAGCCCCTAAACCCTTGGGATCCATCTACTTTATACTGAATATGACATCTATGGGCTGGAATACCTTGTTGGTCAGTTTGGGGTCACCTGCCTTGTCTGCTCCTCCCTGCAGGTGCAGCCTTTCACTTTCCTGCACCTCCCAACTTGCTACACAAGATCCAGCAGTGACCTTGGTCTGCACACCAATCCTTGGTAGTAACTCTAAACACGGGGTGTTATCACTGCCAGCAGCAGACACTGTCTGTGAAAACAGGATGCTAACTTCAGACGGTGCTGTTAGTTAGAAGTACTGAACTGAAAAGTTAATTCACTGAACAGAATTAGTTCTGTTTTATTTGAACCAGGATGTGTGGTTATGAAATCCCAGGAGCTGTTGTGGGGCAGACCCCTCTCTCTGGCCTCCGTGGGGAACACTGAGTCTCTTCCACTTGGCTTACAACCACTCCTGCCAAAATATTTGCATCCGGGGTAGGGACACCTGTCAGCTAAATTTGGCTTGGCTTGAACAGTTCTCTGTAGTGGCCAAACAGCCACAGTAGACAGAACCAGGCTTGCTCACCATCTGTCCGAGGCAGTGGCAGAGCCGTGACATTAGCTCCAAAGGGATCTGAGCCTCACACCTGTGCTAGAGCAGCCAGGACAGAGTTCTTGTCTGCAGGTGCCCCTCCCCTGCCAACTGTGCCAGATCATGAGGCAGTGGAGAGGCTCTGTTCCACTGCTGCTCTCCCTGGCCATCATCAGCTGAGCGGGGGGCTGGCTAGGATGCCAGGCTGGAAATGTAGAGGAGTCTTGCATTCTCTGGGTGCCAGTTTGGATGGAAAGTACTAATCCTGGGCCAGTTTTCCAGTTTCTCTGTGGCTTGATGGGGACACTAAATGTTAGGCATTATGTGCCAAGTTTGGGCATCACATTCCTGTGTGGAGAGGCTGATGATGAGCAGTTCTTGGGTATGGACACTGATAATCATTAGCAGAACTGACTGTAGTCACAGAGAGGAGTCTATCTGCAGTGAGAAATAGAGCCAGTGTTCACCACAGGAACTCACGGTCCATTCTTCCTCAGCCCTGGCCTGGGATGTTTGGGCTCAAGGCAGAGGATTTGATTTGTGGACTGCAGCAGTCAGGGAACAACAAGTTTCTACAAATGGACTCTGTCTTTCTGACTTTCAAGTGGGTTATTGCCTTTGGCTGTGCATTACCACCATGATGGCAAGCAACCCAAGGACAGCAGAGCAGGGAATACAAATCTCTAGCCTGCCCCAGTCCAGCCCCAGGCTCTCTCTGCTACCAGCAAAAGAACTGTAAACAAGGCATGTTTTCCCCCCTGTACTTGCCTGCTCATTGACTAGATTTCCAATAAGATCACTGCAGGTCTTAAACAAAGCTTCCTGAGTTAATCCATCTGAACATAATCATCAGAGAAAGCTTTGTTTTTGCAAGGCTGTGCCCTATACTTGTTAGGAGGTGAGTGGCAACAGCTGTCACTGGATAATCATTCTCATTATCTCATTTTTGTACCTTTCTTTTCCCTGATGAAACCTTCTCTCCAAAACATAGCCTTGAGGGCTGCCCAAAAAGCAGACAGGAAAAATGAGCTGACAAAGAGAGACAGGACCAGAGAGACTAGAAACTCTTCTACCTCTGTGTCTCATAGAGAAAACTTAGAGAATATGCCCTAATTCCTGGTCCCTGCTGGGCCTGAGAGGACAGACAGAGCCAGCTGCACGAGCTCCTGGGGATGGTCAAAGTCACCATCTCTCCCATTCCCTCATCCCTCCACATGCTGCCAGTCACTCCAGCAGAGACTTTGTTACCACTGCCCCTACCCTGGCCTGCTTCCAGAATTTGATGAAAAACTGTCTGCATCACATGAGGTTGTTTTTTAAGAAAACACTTGTAAATCAAATGTGATCTTTTTTTCTTTTTTTTTTTTTTTTGTGATACTTTTTGCAATCCCAGAACCCAAAGCCACTGGAATGGCACTTTTAGACTCTGGTCCCAGCTGAGGGTCAGCAGGTTAGGGTTGTAGTCCTGGTTCTGCTACTGGTTTCAGTGGCATAACTGATACAGGATCCCAAGACCCGTTGTCTCCTTCTCCAAACTACATAGACCAGTTGCTTGGCCATGACTAGAGAAGCCGCTAAGTAAATAGTATTAAGTCAAGGGTTTCAAGTTCAAACCTCAAAGTTAGTTCCTGAATCCAGCTTTTAGTAGACTCAGAGTAGTACCAGGTCAGGTACCTGGAGCTCTCACAGACCAGCTGGGACCTCTCCCTGCCTCTGTGTCTCCACTTCCCAAGAGACTTCTGTCCCCAAGACTCAGCCTCCTCCCAGCCTGCCCTAAGCTCCTCCAGCTCCAACATTCAAAGGAGGGAATTGCACGTGCTCTACTGCCATCTCTGACTACAAATGGTGAAATACTCAAAAAAAAGCAGATCCAGAGTGAGGCTAGGGGCATGAAGGAGTAGTCCTTCCTCTGAGGAAGGCTCCAGGGACCACAAGCAGCAAAGACAATAGAGAAGCACCAGGGCTCCAGGCAGAATAGGGAAGGTCAGTGGGCTGTATTTCTGGCTGTGAGCCAGAGATAAAATGCTTAAGGTTGAAGGAGATGTGGTCATATGGGAGTGATGGAGAGAGCAAAGGAACATAGGTACTAGAGGGAACCGTGTGAGATCCATGGGAACAGCACTGTAACAAGTTCTAATGTGCCAGGTTTGTCTTGTGGCATAGCCAGGAGGACCCTCTCCTGTCCTCATGGCAAATTGTTCCTAGACTTTTATATCACTCTAAGCACTTTCCCCCTCTGCTAGTCCTCAGTGTTTCAGAGAAGCAGGATCCCTGAGAGCCCATCATGAGATGAAGAGCTATCTGCCTCCCTCTGCTCTTCTTGCTGCATATTTCCGGGTCACTGAGCAGTTCTGACTTTTATTTGACCAATGGTCTCCTGCTGACAAGGAGCATACGGCCAGGGAGGGTGCAGAGGAAGAAGTGATAGATTATTCTTAATTGACTAGAACAGACAAAGCTGACCTTCAGAGAACAAAGACATGAATCTTCAGACAATGGAGTGAGTGCCCATGTGGATTTACTGTCCTCTGGCTTTAAAGGCCTGACCTCCACCATTCCCTTCCTGCTTTTGCAAGAGAAAGACTAAGAGGATCTGCTGGGCAAAGCCCTGATTTACAGGTGTGTCTCCCAGCTGCAAGTCATGAACACACACGAGCTTTCAGGCATGTTTTCCCTATAATCTTCTCACAGCTAATTGACAAGAAGGGAAGCAGACAGATAGTCATGGGACAGCAATGGGTGGAGGACCACAGTTTTCACTAAGGTTTTCTCTAGTTTCCTCTAGAGAAAGAAAATCTTCTAAGACCAGAAACCTCATTAAAGTGCTCTAGAGGAATCTGTTATTTTTCTGTTGCTGATAGTTCAGCTTGAGCAAAGGCAATACACCTTCCAAAAAGGAGTAAGTTGAATAGGAAGATTTGTTATGCCTTGGGTTGTTGAGGGGAAGCTACACTACAAACCTTGCAGTGCTCCGTTATTGAGGCAGCAGGGACCACTTGAGCTGGAGATTAAGTGCTACCTCCTGAATGACCTGAAGGATTTCAAAGCTCTTGCTGTCTTTGAAACAGGGTATTGTGCTCCTGCCAGGACAGAGAGAGAAAGTACAGGATCTGCCTTTCCCTCTGCTCAATCAATCAATGTTGCTAGGAGTGATGTGTGCTGAGTGGGCTGGGCTCCATGGCTTGAGCTGTATAAGGAGAATAAGAAGTTGAATATGATCGTAGTATCTTTCAGTGTGGTTTCCACCTCTGCAGTGCCAGTAGTCTCCAAAGGTGCATTGTTGTTGTGGGAGGTTTCTTATCAGATGCTTGGTCTTCTGAATCAGGAAGGCTGTGTTGATGTGTACTAACTGCAGCCTGGCTCCTCCTTCAGACTCTTGGTTGTGCTCAGTACCAGTTAAGAATGAAGAGAAGATAAAAGTAGAAAAGAAGGGGGAAAGTTTTGCTGCCTGAGAGCAGCTCTTTGAGTATCAGCCAGTTTCTTTGTGGGCAAAGCCAGAAGCACGGCCAGGGTTTGTTTGACTAGCTCAGCTTTTCCAGAGAAAAGCCAGGGTGGTTGTATCTCTGTTGAACCTGGAAAAGGCATGTCCAGGCCCTGAGCATCTCACAGGCTCACAGGGGCTGCCAGGGCCAGGAAGGCAAGTGACAAGAGGAGACAGTGTGACGACAAGGGATAAACCAGTATCTTAGCTGCGGTCTGAGCATCATAGACTCTCCAGGTGCTGTGTGTGCATGTGGTTTTCTCACTCCTGTACTGCTGTATCTTGGCATTCATCTCTCATCTCTGCTCTTCCTTGGGGCAGAAATGGATCCATGGAATAAGGGAGAGAAACTCTTGCTATGTTGCTTGGTGTCAGTGCACTGACAAAACATATCTCCTGCAGAAGGAAGGCAAGACTTCCTGAGGGCGGCACTGCTGGCTTTGCTAGCTTCTGCCTGGCAGCTCCCTCATTTGCCATCTGCACAGTGTTAGGGAAGGAGAGGAGATGGGGAGTGACAGATAAACCCTCTGGGTGGTGAGTATCTGCCCAGAGAAGGCACTAGGAGACAACCAAGGAAATTTTGAGATGATCTGTGGTGCTGGAGGGTCTTCTTATGCCAGGAGGTCCCCTTGCAACCCTTTCTTGCCTTGGACCGCTCCATGAGATGCTTCAAGACGTGTGGAAGTGATAGGCCCATTGAAACTGTGTTTCAACTGATATGCCCAGGTGTCCCCTGTGAACTGCCTGCTCACTCCCACATTTCCAGTGAACTCAGGACACCCGCAGCTCAGTGGTGCCCAAAGCTACCCCCATTTGCAAGCTGCACATCCTCTTTTCCATTGTCTTTGCTATTGCAGGATCACTGCTGGGCTGCTCTCCTGCCCTTACAACCCCCTTCCTGAGCAGATCCTCCTCTGTCCCTTGTCACTCTTCATGGCCCTTCCCATCCTGAGCAGTGGTGATGTGATTCTGCACATGTGGGACTGCAGCTTGAGCTGCTAGTACTCAGCCTTGGGGAGCAGCACCTCTCCCTTACTGAGCAAAGGGGTTCATCCAAATTATGGGTGTCTCTGAAGCATCTGATCATGTGAACACAGGGATGTCTCCGAGTCTCATTTCACTCAGTGGAGCAAGGTGGGCTTTGATCATAACTAATCTGGTTATATGACCATACAGAGTGTGTACAGGCTCAGGCTGTACATCAAAGAAGCTAATTAAAAGCTAGAGCCTTTGATGTGGGGTGATGGAACAGAGAGTGGTGGGACAAAGAGTGACTTCTGCTGACACTGAGGATCACCACAGTCTGGGGGGCTGCTCCCTGCAAGGCTGCCTGCAGTCTTGTCTGGGTTGGAATTGTGCCAGAGGGATGCTTAGGAGAAGCAACACTGACAAGGGATGGGTCAGGAAGAGCAAAGCAATATAGTGCCTGGGGTAGCATATACTTCCCTAGCTCATGGGATGCAAAGGTGCTTTTGGGTATGGTCATGCCAATTCCTTTTTGCTCTGGGTCCTCCCTAGAAAAGAGCCCAACAAAACTACTGTGGACCTGGAGCAGCTGAGCTGAATGGATCCACCTAATGTCAGCTTCTGTCTTGTGGCTTCTTCATGGAGATCATGTCATCAAGACATGAGGGCAGGAAACATCCCCTCCTCAAGTAGGAGGATCCACACACAGTGGATCTGGAAAATTATTCCTGTCAGTATGGCCTGAATCACCTTTAGGTGCAAGGGGAGCCATGGTGACCTGGGAGCTGTGGAGACCAACTTCAGGGCAGGTAGGTCTGCACTGGAGAAGGGAGAAACAGCAAAAAAGGCTGATGAAAAGCTCTTTGGGGGGGACTTTCTAAAGGCAAGAAAAGCCTCTAGCCTGTGCTGGGGGTCATTCAGTCGGTGGGCGGGCTGCTGAGAAGTGCCTGGGAGAAGCCAACACTGAGAGGAACCAGCCTCATTCATTGTTAATCAGGCCTCTGTGTGGGATGCCACAGGTTGCAGCCCACACAGAATAGGGTGAGAAATTGCTGCTTGCGTGTGTTCGAGTGGTACTGCAGCTGCTTGCAGCTTGTTAGGCAGAGTGCTGGGCCTCTACTGGTTCACAAGGTAAATTCACTAGTTGAGTGACCAGCTCCTGTGTGTACAACTGCACGGACCAGGAGGATACTGTTACTATGCACGGTAAGGTACCTGTGGGCTCTGTGGCTCTGTGAGCTGTCTCATTTGCTGGAACGCAGCCAACTTGGTGTGCAGAAGAGGATCAGCCATGGTCTCCACCCGGCAGAAGGACATCTGTCCAACAGTTTCCACAGTAGATGTGGGAACCCAGACGGAGTTGCATCACAAACATGTAGCAACCCAGGCCACAGGCTGTAGGGAATGCCAGAGCCTCTCACAGGCAGCAAAGGGCGATTTTGAGAACTGCTGTGTGCGCTGCGAGCAGATGGAAGATCTCCTCTGACAAACTGTAGAACTGCAAGAGGCAGTTGATAGGTTGAGGAGTATCAGGGAGTCTGAGCAGGAGATTGACTGGTGGAGCCGGGCTCTGCCCCCCCTGAAACAGTAACAGGGGCACCCCTCTGGTAGCACCCAGGAAGAGAGGGCCCCTGCATCCTGCCCACGTAAGACCAGAAGCAGTAACCAGTAGGAGGGGAGTGAGTGGAGGATAGCTCAAGGATGAGGCAGCAGAGAACCTCCTACCTTGCCCACCTCATCCCCAAAGGTGCCACTAATCAATTGGCATGTGGCTTTGGTGGGGAAAGACCAGATACCACTCCAGAACAGATATGAGGCTCTAGCTGAAAGGGACCAGTCAAATGAAGATACTGATGTTGAACTACCCACACCAGAGGTATGTCCAAAGTCAGAAAGGTCAACTACTCAAATCACAACATCATCCACTAAGAAAAAAAGAAGGGTTGTAGTCCTGGGGGACTCAATTTTGAGGGGAACAGAGGGCCCGATAGGTCGGGTTGACCCTTCCCACAAGGAAGTGTGTTGTCTCCCTGGAGCCCGGATTAAGAACATCACTAGGAAACTTCCCAGTTTGGTGCAGTCCTCAGACTACTACCCTTTACTAATTTTGCATATAGGAGGAGATCAAGTTGAAAATAGTAGTTTGATAAGGATGAAGAGAGATTTTAAAGCCCTGGGAAAGATGGTGGGAGGATCTGGAGCACAGGTTGTATTCTCTTCTCTTCTCTTCTAGTTTCAGGTAGAGACTCAATAATTGACAGACGCATACAGTCTATTAATTTATGGCTTTGTAACTGGTGTCACCATAACAGTTTTGGGTTCTTTGACAATGGGATGACTTATACAGCACCAGACTTGGTGGCATCATAGGGAGCACCTTTCAAAAAGGGGGAGGAGAGTCTTTGCAGAGGAGATTGCAGGGCTGATTGATAGGGCTTTAAACTAGATATGAAGGGGGAAGGGGAGATAACTGAACTAAGCTAGGAATAAGCTAGGAATAAGCCCGAGGGAAGCATGCCAAGGTTAAAAGGCTGGTTGACTGGTGTAGACTCATGCTCTGCCACTTTATTCGAGACAAAGGCTAGAAATGTAGAAATCATGGAAGCACTTGAGAGGGGTTTGGAAGGAACAGGGGCACACAGTCACAGAAAGATATTGGTATCATTAACTCATCTGAAGTGCATTTATGCCAATACACGCAGTATGAGCAACAAACAGGGAGAGCTTGAAACCATGATGCACAAAGAAAACTATGACATAGTGGCATCGCAGAAACGTGGTGAGATGCCATACATAACTGGAGTGCCACAATCGAAGGCTACAAGCTCTTCAGGAGGGACAGACAGGGAAGGAGGGGTGGTGGAGTGGCCCTATATGTTAAAGAATGTCATGAGACCTCAGAAATCAAGTATAGCAATGATGAGGTTGAGTCTGTTTGGATTAGGTTGAGGGCTAATAAAGCTGATATAGTGGGAGTTTGCTATAGAACCCACAATCAAAGCAGTGAGATGGATGAAGCTTTCTATAAGCAAATGAGGGAAATCTCACAGTCACTTGCTGTTGTGCTCATGGGGGACTTTAACCTCACAGATATCTGCTGGGAATACAACACAGCAGAGAGGGAACAATCCAGGACGTTTCTGGAATGTGAGGAGGACACCTTTTTCACGCAGATGATAAATGAGTCAACCAGGGAAGGTGCCCTCCTGGATCTGCTCCTTGTGAACAGGGAGGAACTTGTGAGGGAATTAAAGGTTGGAGGCCATCTAGGGCACAGTGATCATGAGATGATTGAGTTCTCAATCCTTAGGGAAACAAGGAGAGGGGTTAGTAAAACTGCCACCTTAGACTTCTGGAGGGCAAACTTTGACCTGTTCAGGAGATTGATTGACAAAGTCCCTTGGGAGGATGTGCTGAGGGATATAGGAGTCCAGCAAGGCTGGGCACACTTCAAGAGAGAAGTCTTTAAGACGCAGAAGCAGGCTGTCCCTACCTGCTGAAAAACAAGCAGACAGGGAAAGAGACCGGCCTGGCAAAATAGGGACCTTTGGCTGGACCTCAAGAACAAAAGGAGAGTTGGAAGGGAGGACAGATCTCTCAGGCAGACTATAAAAATGTAGTGAAGCAATGCAGGGAGAAGATTAGGAGGGCCAAAGCGCAGCTAGAGCTCAACCTAGCTACGGCTGTGAAGGATAATAAAAAAGGTTTCTATAAATTCATTAATAACAAAAGGAGAATTAGGGAAAATCTCCATCCTTTATTGGATGCAGAGCGAAATTTAGTAACAAAGGATGAAGAAAAGGTTGAGGTGCTTAATGCCTACTTTGCCTCAGTCTTCAGCAGTGGAGCAAGCTATCCCCTGGACATCCAGCCTCATAAGCTGGGAGACAGGGAGGGAAAGCAGAATGAGGTTACCATGATTAAAGAGGAGGTGGTCAGGGACCTTCTATGCCACTTGGATGCACGCAAATCTATGGGACCGGATGGGTTACACCCCAGGGTGCTGAAAGAGCTGGTGGATGTGATCGCCAAGCCACTTTACATTATTTATATGAAGTCCTGGCTAACTGGGGAGGTCCCAATGGACTGGAGGTTAGCAAATGTGACACCCATCTGCAAGAAAGGCAGAAAGGAGGACCCAAGTAACTATAGACCTGTTAGTCTGACCTTGGTACCAGGGAAGGTCATGGAGC
>JANHGN010001971.1:0-27905 GCA_024605025.1 Megaceryle maxima
TCCCTTCTTTTTTTTGGGAAATATGGACACAAAAAAAAAAAAAAAAAAAAAAAAAAGAAAAAAAAAAAAAAAAAAGGAAAAAAAGCAAATGCTTTGTAGTGTGTGTTTCAACAATTTTCATAAGTTTTCTTCTGAAATAAAATAGTGCCGTTGGGAAGGTAAAGTGAGAGAGAGACAGAGAAGCAGACAGGGGGAGTGAGAGAGAGAAAGAAAGGGGCAGAAGGGAACATAAGCTTGTCCATTTTTATTTAAATATGTCATGTTAATAGTAAGACTTTTATTATTTGCAAAGAGTTAATTTAAGACTGTGGGTATTTGTTGCACCATGCACACTCATACAAAAAAGCAATCAATTTGCATAACACTGTGATGGATGCTATGATGATAGAATTACAGGTGCATGTGTCTCTCCTCATTTGTTTACATATGTGATTTTAAATGTGTGAATAATAATATAAGCATTCAGATTTATAGCTATTTAAGTGCACATGGTGTGTGTATCTGCACCTATCACAAATCTGTGTATTATTATGTCTTCTTTTGCTCTATGCTGACCATGTACCCTCTGCTGAATAAATCAGAAATTAAGCTAGTACCCTGAAGAGCATGCCATCTGAAGGACAAACACAGAAATGGTTAAGAGCTCAAGCACGAAGATGATCTGGGGGAATTTTTGTTGTTGTTTTTTAATTGGATTACATATTTATTATTTTATTAATTATTTACTTAGGGGGTTTATTACTATTTTTGACCTGTACTGTAGGGATTATAGAAGAAATAAATCTTTTAAAAGAGTCTTGGATAAGGAAAGACAGCTGTATAACTGTCATAGTGTTGATGAAATTTTTCCTAAATGTATGTGTCCTTTTAGAATATAATCCTTCAGCAAAAAGGAGGATTTCCTAAATGTTGAAGTCCTGGAGTCATGGGAATTTTCAATCGGCTCTGGTTTCATTAAAATAAATAAATATGCTTACTGCTGTAAGCATGAAAATGTGACCACAGTAAATCCTGAAGCTTTAGAATTTAGCAGATCCCCTAAAAGCAAAGTGTATTAAAGAGCCATATCCAAGCCACACTTCACCGCATCTATCTATATCTGTGTAATGGTATTAGTATAGCACCACAGTCTGACCTTTTCTTCTCCAAGCTCCATGCCAGGATAGAGACAAAGGTGGCTTCTTCCACTCATAGCTGTGTATTTCCTCCAGGCTTTGGCTATCAGAGACATTTCTTCACTCCCTTAGTATGACTTAAGACCACTCACAGAAATATCCAGAAGGCTTTTGAGGCAACTGCCTTCCTCTGCGTTCTGGGATCTACTGGCAATAAACAGCATAGAAGGGGTGAAAACTACTATGTCAATCCAGATCAAAAGGGCCTAGTTTAATCCACTCACTGCTTAATAGTACTTGTGATGTGTGGACAAAATACTGTCAATGGGTTATGGGAATGTCTAGCTTTTCATTACCCTTGTCTTCAGGCTCATTCCGAATTCAGTTAACACCTCCTCATTCATACCTCTTTGGGCACATAGCGCTCTCTCCTCAAGACTGTTGCTGAAAACTCTGATCATTAATTACTAGACTCTTACTTACAATCAATGCAAGTGCTAATACTCTCCAGTCTCCACTCAGGCTGAATTGGTTAAATAATAAACTGGCTTTTACTGCTGTAATGATCCATTTGTAAGGGAGTTGTCCTAGAAGCTCCAATACATTGCATAAGGCTCTATTCAAATAAGGTATTGAAGTGCTTTTCTCACAGGCTCCCAGATCACTCACATTTTTCTTTCTCTAAAAAAAAAGGCATCCAAGTCATTATCCTAGCTGGGAAGAGGACTTGCCAGGAGTTAGGGACCTAATTCAGAACAAAATATCTAGGCTGCACTGAATCTGCTAGGCTGTGTTTAGTCACCATCCTGCAATAGCTGGTTGGGGGCTGGAGCAGGGGTTTTGCTGCACATCAAAATGTTCATTCTCCATGGAGCTGTGTACATGGGTAGGACTGATATGCTTTTCTTCCTTCAGCAAGGATCCACTTGGCAGGTCCTGCTGCTATTTGTGCACTATGATTCTGGAGGTGACTGAAGTCTCCAAAAGAAGTAAACCATGATATTTAGGTGCAGTCTCCAAAGGTAGAGAATAACATGAAGGAACAGGCAGTTTCAATGTGCAGAGCAGCAGAGTGAAGAAGGGGAGCTGACCTGATAACACTGAGACAGCAGCTAGATTTGAGAGGAGAAAACAGAAGAAAAAGAAATGGAAACTGAAAAGTGCAAGAAAATTTTAGTGGATAAACAAAGCTTGTATAAAAGCTTTTAACCCTTTAGTTTCTGGAAACGAGTTGCTTCGTCCTCTAAAGAGAGAATACTATGTCTGCAACTGAAAAGCCTCAGTGTCAACTGAAACAAAGACACCTGAATGAGATCCTGATATGACAGTAAGATTCTGAAATTAAGATGCTTGTGATCAGTTTACAGTAACTGAACACATATTTAAATCCTTTAAAAAGTGCTCTGTACACTTCACTGTACAGAAAGCATCAACATCTTTTCCGTCAGCATCAACAGGAGATTTCTTAGTTTCCTAGATCTTTTCCTGTTTGGTGTTTTTTTTTTTTTTCCTCCAGAAAGTTAGACTTCTTCTTCAGATGCTTAGATACATCTAAAAACTGGACTGTTTAGTACTGGCAGTCTCCAACACTGTTATTCCTCTGCTAAGTATATCATCAATCTGCTCTCTTGAGTTATTTCAAGAGACACATGTTGGGCTAAATCGGAACCCAAGTGACTGAGTTAAAACTGCAGGATGCATCGCTAAGTCCTAACTACAGATCACATTTCATTCTAATGCAATGTGATCTGCCAGAAAATTATAAGAACTCAGCAAGGAAATAAAAATAAAAAAATAAAACCCCAGCTATATGTGATTTTTCACAGCTTATGCTGTCCATAAAACTTGCAAGCAATTTTTGTGTAGAGAAGAAAAAAAACCTTCACACACAGTATCTCCTACTGGATCTGGGTATGATCTCTGTTACATATACATTTCACATAAACTGACTAAATGAAGGCAGAATAAAGTAAAGCATTGAGGGATTCTTCTTCTAGCTCACAAAAAATATTTATTCTACTTTAAAAATTAAAAAAATAATGAGTCTCCTGTACTAGCAAATGTAGATACAAGGGAGGGGTATTAAGTTTTGTTGTAAAATCTAGTATGTTTTCAAGCATTAACCTTCTTTAATAATCCAAGGACAACAACAGTGTACTTGGGCTTTCTTCAGTGAACATTAAAACAATGTTTACATTCAAGATCTGTGAAAAGTTTTTTTCCTGAGATGGTTATAAATTTAGATTTGCCATAAATACTTAGCAAATAAATACAGTTTATATTGTAAGGTTCTGTAAACCTCGAAACACGTTGTCTCTACATACACCCTTTTATTCATCTTGAACTGAAACAATTCCACACCTAAACCAGTGCCAATTCCTACCCTCAAACTCCTTGTGGCAAGTCTGCTGGAGTCAGTGGTGTAATTGTTGACTTAATGCAGGATAAATCAGCCTGAACCACAGCAGCAGCTCATTAGATAATTCATACTTTAGTAGATTTTGTTCAATGGGCAATCACTTTATTATTTTTATGGGTTCACTACAATCGTTATTCTGTCTGCTGTCCTCTGTAGTAAGGTTTCAGCTACATAGCTGGGCCTGCTCCTGCAAACCTGCAGCACTTCTGCATACAAATGGCACGGGGAGGGTTTGAGGATTTAGCCTCTGGTTTATAAATTGTGTAAATTATTTTAGGAGTCATGTCAGGTATACTTTATTCCAAGGTTTGCTTGCAAATTTTAATCAGAAAACACAGAAGGGATATGCAGTTTAGATTGAAATATTCTTTAACCTTGTACTCTGCCCAGGTTGACTTACTGTGTGCTGATATAACTGGCAGAAGTTACAACACGCCTGATAGAGGAAGGCTGGACACAAACTAGAGAAAACACATAAAGAAACATTTATTTTAAAAAAGTAAATCAACCATAAAGATCCTCCCAGTAGACCTGGGAGATGGAAGCCTTTCTCATTTTCTCCATGGCAAAATTTAATCTAGCGGCTTGGCTTTTCAAGCGTCATATTCAAAGAGATGCAAATTTGTCAGAGCTGAGACCCCATCTGACTTTTAGCACTTTGTGAATGTCAAAGGGGCTTAAAGGTTGAAGTGTCTCTAACTCCTTCCATCCTTCGTAATTCAAAACCAGACTGAAAATACAAAGAACCCACCTCTACCTGTTTGTTCAGGCCTCTCTATTTCATGCATACCTGCTGGGTATAAAATGTTTGGTTTAGGTGTTGCTATCTGTTTTAACTAAAAGCACATATAGAAATGAGCACACAAATGAAAAATATTCCATTGGAGAATCTGGCAAAGGAAGAAAAATCATCCCCGTTGGAGAGCTACCCTGTCCCCCACTGCACATATACACTTTCTAGAGGTTCTTGCAACATAGCCTATTCCCAATTGACTGATTTCAGAACTGCTATTAACTGAGTAGTAATCTCACCCAGTGACATGGTTCACTTCATACAGTCTCAGGAGGTAATATATCTAATAAAAATAAAAGTAATAAAAATAAAAGCAGCCCCGATGAATACTCCATACCATGTAAGGTATATACTATATCATATAGCAGGGGCCACCTGAAAGCAATGCCAATGGCTTTTTTTTCATCTGCCTCCCATATGATATAAATATCAATCTACTAATGGAGTTTCCATTGATGAAGGATGAGGAAAAAAAAAAAAAAAGGCATTGAACAGATTGAGGCAGACTAATCTTGTTTGCCTTAAAAAGTAAAGAAAAAAAAAAAAAAAAGGTATATGTAAGCAAAAGCAAGAGGATTTAAGCTCATTTCCATGGGTAAGATGTTTATTAAATTAAAGTTTACATTACATTAACATATACATGATCAGTGTGAAGGGAAGCCCCCAACAGCCTGTACTGAATGACAGATTCAGTGAGTGAACTGAAGGTCTAAGACTGGACCTAGAGTAACAGTTTCAGGAAAGTGTTTCTTCTCATTTAACAATTTATCAGTCCCCTAGATGATGAATTTACTGGAAAGGGATGTCTGTCTCTTTAAAAAAGTAGTTTGGGCAGTGCTTTTTGGTTTTAAAGTCTGGAGACAGTGGCATTAGATTGATTAGGTGTGTACATGTTGGCTGAGAAAGCTGTAGAAAGGGGAATGGAAGTGTTTGACAAGATGAAAGACTATTCAACATGTTAGACAGCTGGTTGAGTGAAAAGATCTATAACGGCACAGTAAAATATACTCAACAGTAAATGATACCTTAACTGCAAAAGCTACTACAAGTTAGGTCACACAATTTTAGCCTAGGATGACAGGTTCAACCAAACAAAGTTTTAAAACACACAATTAATGTGCATGTGCCTGGTAACAGACAGATAGCACTTGAGAAATTGAGACAGGCAGGGGTTCCCTTTTCCAAATTTAATAGTGAATATGCAAAGTTCCTGAGTCAGATTCTGATCTCTGTTGCTTATTCAAAGCAACTGTGCATGTCTCAGAGGAGCTGTTCCTAATTTACACCAAGGTAGGATTTATGAGGATCTGCGCCCTTTCTCAGTCCATTATCTTGCTATAGAAAATTAACACTTTTGAGAAATAATGTTGAGAGGGGAATTTTGAGCCTTTTTTTCTGAGATCCTGCAGTGACTGACAAGTGCAGTAAATGGCTATGTGTAACTGTGTGCATCATGGTTTTTGATTTGCACATGAAGGCATTCTAATCACCATGTGATTTTTGTAATTAACAAAACACAAAACACACTAGGATGACAGGGATAGTGAACTGTCAAGAATGCTACAGATAGACAGCAGATAAGCAAGACTGGATAAAAAACATTCAAAATTTTTTTTAAAAAAAGTTTGGTTGGTTTTGTTTGTTTGTTTGTTTTGGTTTGTTTCTTTTTTTTTGTGGGGGTGGTAGGCTACATGGATTATGGTATTAGACTATAAAGTAGTCTAAAATCAAAGGATGCTTTTTCTGTAGACAATAATAGGACAATTGGACCTGGACACAGTTGGCTAATCTCATTTGATTATTCATGATGCAGTGATCACTCCTGTTAGCAGAAGTTGAACCAAAAAGCCTTTAGTCAGGGGTAAAGATAGTGCATGAAACTAAAAACATTACCAGAAGAACTCATATTACTTTATTTTTCCTACTGAGTTAATGAGAAATATAGAAGGAAATATAGAAGAAATTTATTTTTTCCCCAAATCTTTAAATCTCTTTAGAAAATTATGGAAGAGTATATTAACATATACCCACACTTCCAGGTCAATTTATGTTGCCAGAAAAGGGCAAAGAGGCCATGGTTCAGATACTAATTAAGACTTAGCTGATTAGGACTTTCAAAATTAATTATTAAAAAAACCCACTTTGGTTCTTTTCTAGCTGTGCTTATTGAGTGATGATGTAATGATTCAGTCTTTTAAAAATTTTATTTAGAAGAGTTTAAAAAAAGAACCTTTTTTTTTTTTTTTTTTTTGTGAAAATAGCCCATTTATTCAATATCCTTTATGACCTGTTTTATGACTGGTTTTCAGGGACAGCAAAATGAATGTTTGTTAACTTGATTCTACTCAATGTTTGGGCAAAAAAAAAAATTAATAATAATGTTAACACATTTCTGTAATTATAAAGCCTTAAAGGTACATCAAACTAAGTAAACCATTAGACTCTCAGAACCTTAATAACCTATTACTATATGTTGTGGTCATGTACTGCAATGGGCCAGGGAGTAGGTTTCAGGATTTGTAGTCAGCTCACATGGGTATCCATTGTTAGCTCCAACAGGAACATACACAGTGACCTTGAAAACCCAGTGTAGTAGTTATCTGCCTCAGTTTGTCTACTGGTAAAAGCCTAGAGATGCTTTGAGGTCTTCAGATGAAAGGCACTATTAAATGTATATAGTATTTATTAATTAATATTATGCTTAGAAAAATAAATTTGTACTTCTAAAATGTAAATAATACATCAACAGCCTTCCCCCAATACCAGAAGTGCTTCTTCATAAGCAGATATTTATAAATTAGATGGTTTACTGAGTAATTATTTAAGTAGTCCAAATGATTAAAGACAAGATGTGATTTCTTCAGGAGTGTCCCAAACATACAAAACACCTACTCAGCTGTATTCAGAATGCTTTGTTTTCTTTTTCTGGGATAGGAGGATGGAGGTTGCCAATATCTCTCTGTAGGAATGTTAATGAATCTGGACAGAGTTTTTTCTGGGGATTTAGAAGCCAAATTTCAAGCTTAATATTCTAATATACTTATTAATGTAATCAACTCCTCCCCCTAGTCATTATACTCAAAAAATTCCTTTTGCATTACAGTTCTCTTTAATTATTTTGAAGCTTTCCCTTGGCTAGAATTCTAAGACATCTCAAGTCACTCTTGACTCTGACAGTTCAGCTATTACCTGTATAAATACTGTATAGCTGAAATGGAAAGTACAGTGCAAAACACAGGAACTTCAAAGACATAAATTGTTGAGTAGAGTGAGAACACTTTATATTTCTAATGCAAACAATTTCAAGCTATAAGTGTTATTAAAAAAAAAACCAAAAATGTTATGAACTTGACCTTTCATCTCATTAATACAATAATTAAGGTCAGCTCCGTGATGTGCCCCACATACTAATGTGATATTGATCACAAATTATGTAAGATTTCCTTCAAAGATAAATCTACATCCTGAAATGAAAGTGAAGCAAGCTATCTATACTAGATGTCCAGAACCTAAAAAGGTAAATGAAGACTCCAGCTGTGTAGTTGTTCGGCCCTTGGAAGGGAGGATCAATACCTGTGACTTACCTTTCTAGGACAAAAGGATTAGCAACCACAGCAACTTTAAGATCAAAGTTTTGAGTGTCACATACAGAAAGCTACAAGGTGCATGCTGTTTTGGTTGGGCTACAGGAAGACTGAACTCTGATCTCCCTTCTCCAAAGGGTGGCTACATTTTGCCTCAAAATATGGCACCTGTTCTTCTATTACCCCTAAAGCATCCTTTGGCTGTGACGTTGCCTCACCTTCCTTTAGTCCAAGTTTAAGAGAAACAGAGGGCTCTTCTAGGCCTTTCTTCTCCTGTATTGGGCTTTTCTCCCATTCCTGTAGGAGGATGAACTAAGCAGTGGACATCTCTGTTCCTCAAAATATAGAGATGGTTTCTAATGGCTAAAATATATCATCTTGACAAAATACCCTGTTTTGTTCATCTTCCAGACAAGGGTTTCTATGCTGTGTCCTGCCTAAGATTCTACTGTCTATCCTGCATACTCTTTGATAGGGATTACAGCAAGAACAGTGTACCTTGGAGGATTCAAAGTACAGCTAAAGCATGAATTTGTTTCCAGGTAGTCCAAGGCTTTTGTATGGTGAAACATATGGTTTGTGGACCCAGGCTGAGGCAATCAGACAGTTTCTTCTGAAGAACTCTTGCACTTAGGTATGTATGCGCTTTCCTAAACTAGTGTTAGTTACCTAAGCCAATGTGCAGAGTGCTACGAAGCACTACAGGTAATATTTCAGAAGTAGAAATAAAAATCAGTTCTAACGGAAGAGTGGTTAAAAAAAATACTTGAAATTTAACTAGTTTATATATATAAAATACATAGATATTACATACATAGTTTAAGAGAGAGAGGCCCAGGGGTTTTTAGCATTTATTGGCTGTTCACATTTAAATAAACATTGTGGGGTTTTTACTAAATAGTACAGTTAACTGTATTTTATGAGATTCTGGTTTATGAGATGAAGTATCAGATTTCAACTTTGTTAACCTTATTGTACACCTCAATTAAAGTCTACCAATTTATCACTTCATGGGGGTAAAATCATCCATCACAAAGTTTCTTGGTTACAGATCACTAATTAATTGGTAACTAGGATAGAGTGTAATGTTAAAGACCCAGAATTTCTCACATAGCTGTTGCAGAACTTCATAGTCAATTAAGCAACAAGCACCTGTCTATTTTACTTGCTTTATTATACAAATGTCTTGGGATATTTGCATGAAATCCATAAATTCTCTTGTATCATAGTTAATTAAATCCAAGACCATGGTCTGTAGAAGTCACCTGTCTGACATCTGGAGAAGGAGTGGGAAGCAATGCCAAAGACCAAACCAAAGCACACCTGCTTAAACTAACAAAGTAAATTATGTCCTTCAAAGAGCATGAACAGAGATAATGCAGTATTTTTTAGTTCTTTTAGGTATTATTATGAATTTATGGTACCATTCTTGCTGGCAGAAAAAAAGGTTGGTGGCAGGGGACTGTTGTTGCTTCCAAATGTATCTACCACAACCAAGTCATACAAGGGGTTTTTTTGTCATTCCTTGCACAAATGAAAGAAACTTGTCATTCCAACTTCACAAAACAGCACTAGAGATGAAATGCTCAGCTCCACTGGGACAGCCATTTTTTTGCTGTTATTACAGAAGAAAATTATAACCATAAAACTGTCCAATTTAGAAAAAAGGTGCCACTTTAGTGTCATTTGCATAAAAGCTGTTACATACAAATTGTTATAAAGACAAATGTGTAGTACTCTTGTTGAAAATTGCTTATATCTTAGGTGCTTTGCCTGAAACGACATAAAGGCCTCTTCAAACTGAAATTCATTCTCAGGTAAATAAAGCTGAAAAAGAATTTTCACCTATTTGTATGTACATGAGCAGTTTTTCATATTGTCTTAAACAGATTTTGACATGTATTTTCCCAACTTTTAAATTCCTTCCCTTCTTAGCCTTCTGGTGGCCTCCACTGCAATAACCTGGCTTCTCAGATGAAGGCAGATGAAAAGCTTGTCTGGAGTGCAAGACAATTAATCAGGTAAGATCACTTTCTGTGAATGCAGTGCAGCTGTTACTTTCTTCTGTTAGAAAGTTCTTCCTTATACTCCTCTGCAATGATATGATCAGTGTCCAAACCTGAGATGAGTTTCTGATGTCTCTGTCACTAACACTGTTACTTACCAACTCAGAGAAATATGTTTATCCCTTCTCTGAAAGTCAACCAGATGTTGCTGTGCTTACTGAAAGTAGGCTAGTTTGCAACAATTGAATAACAAACTGTAGTACATAAAAATTATTCTATGAAGTAGTCTGATTAACATTTTTATTTCTAACAACCAGTTTCCAAGGCATTTTATTTATATTTGGTGTTAAACACTGTTACAACATAAATTATCAAGAAATCCAAATCAAGTTTTGTGGTAAAGCAAATGATCAGACATATATTACTGTAATTGAGAATGTTATGCTAATACAAAAGAGAATTCTAGTAGGGGAATTTCAAGTGGCCTGATAATCTTTTTTTTGTAATTGCAGAAGCATTAAATTAATGTATGTTGGTTGTAAACAGGGGAAACAGCTAACTGTAGAATGCCAAGTTAAGATGCCTAACTCATCAATCCATCTGCATGCTACCATGTACCATACCAATGCACCATGGTATTTACAAACACTCCATTGTGTCTGAGATGAAGAATTGAAGCAAAATATATTATGGTACAAAACCCATAACCTTTGTTAAACCTGACTATGAGACCTATAAGTATACCGGTGGTCCACTGTTACACTGTATACTGCAACATTAGAAACACTCATGTTATATAGAATCATATGCAGCAAAATTAAAAATAAAGTGTTCTCTATTCTGTCCATTAGACAGTGCAGGGCCAGCAGAAACAATCTATACTTTCTCTGCTTTTCTGACAGATTCATTAACTTTCTCAAGCAAAATAAATTAATAAACTAAAGAGAAAAAGCTTGTTGATATGAACTCTAGTGTTTAATTGTTTACATACACTGCAAGTACTAAATTGAAGTACTAATTGAAAAAAATCTGTTTTGCCATGTCAAGAGAGCCCCAAAAATTCTAAGAGAGGACAGAAACATCTACATGTACTTCCAACATCTGAACACCAACTGTGAATGTGTAATTTTATAATTAAAATATATAAAGCAGTTTAAGAAGAAATTTGTGACTAATTCTCCTCCTCTTTAGTCTTTCTCAGGCCTAGATAGTGATGCCTTCTGGATGGAAGAGTTGTGGGGCCATGACCAGGTCGAGTGAGATGGAGTGTCACCTTAGCTGTCACCTCTCTGCAACATCTGCACCTCATTCTGCACTACAACGCAAAGATATTTGCTTCTTATGCAAGGAAGTGACACGCTTTTCAAAGAAAAACTAGAAAAACAGATATTTAAGAAGTGTGTTAAGGTCTCATTTATATTCTCATTAATTTGTAGGAAGAAGCAATATTTTCAAAAGAAGGTGTCCAGAGTAGTCAGTCTATGGTGAATATTTCTTTTTGTTGTTTTCTGAGATGATGGAGTTACATGTACTCATCGCTCTCTTGAAATGGCAAATTCCTTAAACAGAAGCAACCACCACTTCCTCTGAGTTCAGAAAGACACAAACTAGTTAGTAAAGAGTTGATGCTAATCTAGTTTCAATATTTATACATAGTAAAATTTTGCTATGCACTAAAAGAAGAAATAAATTTTTTGCATGTCTGTTAACAAGAATTACACCCTTAATTGTGATGCTCAGTATATGTCCAACATAGGATTTTTCTACCTCATGTTATCCAAAAACCTAATCCTGAAAACTATTCCACAAGTGAGAACACCTTCTTGACATAATTAGCCCCATTAAAATTAATTAAAGTAAGCATGACAGTCAAGCAATTTGCATGAGTGAAGCTGTTACAAGGACAGGATTTCTGTATTTGTTATTTACTGTTGGTAATATTTACGGCAGTTATTTACTGGACTGGCAAAGGGAAAAGAAAAAAACAAAACAAAACAAAACAAAATAAACCAGACAACAGAGAATGATTTATTCTCCTTTCAAGTTTTAAACATGGCAGAAAACTGCAAAGAGCAAATTCTGTCCATTAAAAGCTCTGTTGGAGAAATGACCAGTAGAAAATGAGTCACACAAGCCTTCAAATGCTCCTGTGTTCATAGTGCACCACCATACATGCCTTGATGATGGTTCTTTGCCCTTCCAAAGTGAAAAGTGAAAACAAATATTTTTCAGTGTCTCTACAGGAATGTTAATGCAGTAAATTTCAAGCTAAAAACATGATGGCCTGGACTCAGAATGAGCTCTGTGAGCAGCATGAGCAGAACTGCTTGAAAACTGCTTCAGCTACTTCTTCTCCTTGTCTTCTCCTTCTCCATATTTCTAGCCTGCTCCTAAATATCTATTGCAAAAAAAAAGATATATTGGTAGGGAACCCATGGTTCGCTTTGTCTCAGTCTTGCCTCTCTCTTATATGTATCATTTTTACATTATTTCTGCAATCTTTATGTCACTGATTTAGCATTCTGCATAGAAGTCCTTCCCATTATGTATGTTATTGCTTAGTTGAAGAAATTCAGATACAGAGGAAAAAGTTTCACTTACACTCAGCTATTTTTTGTTTCTCCAAATAAAATACAGAAAGAGAGAGAAAGAGAAGACAAAAATATGCTGACATTAATGAAGCCTTCTTGAAAATCTAGGGTGACAATGAACAGAAAGAGAGAACATACAAATGGAACTGTAAATTTGAGCTGAAAGCTGGATGAAAATATTTGAAGCCAACCAATAAAAGATTTCTACTAATACAATTATGAGGCTTTATTGCAATAACTCTTTGGTCTGAAATAATTTCCTTATCAGTTAAAAAAATTTACTGCCACTTTGATGTGGCTTTTCCACAAGGTGGTGGATATCAGAATTTTCAGGCAATTATTTTCAAATTTGATAAAAATTTTTAAATTAGAAATTAACATTTTTTTTTTTCCCCCCAAGATCCTTAATGAACCTGTCAAATATTTGCCAGTAATCATTCTAACTCTGGTAGAATTAACCATTTTCACAATATCTGGAGGAGACCAGGCAAGCAATGACATTTGGTGGTGTTCTTGATTATTTAAGAATAGCTAACAGTCTTGTATTTTTGTTACTTTGTCTTTCTTACCCTCTCCCAAATAATCTACTTGTTTGCTTCCTTTATTTGTTGTGTCTTGTGCTGTTTTCTGACAAAGGAAAATGGAAAAGTATAGAAACTGTAGCATCTTAAACTGTCCTGGTTTGAGTGAGAACAGGACTAATTCTGTTCAGTAATTTTATTTTTTAGCTCAGTTCTTCTAACTAACTTCACTGTCTGAAGTTAACAGCATGTTTTCCCAGGTAGTGAAGCAGTGTTTACTTCTAGAAGTGAAAACACCCCATGATTAGAGTTACTACCAAGGATTGGTGTGCAGACCAAGGCCACTGCTGGATCTTGTGCACCACATGGGGGAAGTGCAGAAAGTAAAGGGCCACATCTGAAGAAAGGAGCAGACAGGAGAGGTGACCCTAAACAATGAAGTATTCCATCCCATATACATCATATTCGGTAGAAAGGGATCATGAGGGCATCACCCCTCTTGGCCTGCTTTGCTTGGCTTGGCTCAGGTCCTCTTCCGGTTTCTTCTGAGGAGCATCTGAGGAGGACTCTGGCCGTTCTGCCTTTGATCCCTATCTGTGTGTCCCTGAATCCAGTATTAGAATCTAGCCCCTGAACACAGGGGCTGCTGAGCCCTGTCTGGGACTCTTCCAGTGCCTGCTCCTCAACATCAGTGGTAACAGTGATGTAATTACCATCGGGGGGGTTGAGTTGGATACTGGTTTTATATATATATATGTATATATTCCATTTTTTATTACTATTATTTTCATTTTAATTAAAGCTGTTCTAGTTTATTTTTCTAATCACTAATTCTCTCCCTTATTCCCTTTCTCTTCCCCTTTGGGGAGGGAGTGGGGTTAGCAGAGAGTGTCTGTTATAGGTCTTGCAGGCTGCCCTGACCCTAAACCATGACATAAACACAAAATAAAAAGAATACAGGCAATACAAAATTTGGAAGAATAACTTGCTAAAGGCATAAAAATAAATTGGGGTTTTTTTCAAATATATCAGAATCAGGAAACCTGCCAGTGAGTTAATCAGGCCTATAGGTGTAAGAACACCGAAGGAAGATAAGGTCATCTCAGAAAAGTTTGCATCAGTGTTTGCTGCAGAGAAGCTTAGGGAGGTTCCCACACTGGAACTATTCTTTATTGGGGAACAAATCAGAGAAAATGCCTTAAGCTAATGTGTCAATAGAAGAGATTTAAGAACAAATGAATAAAATGAATAGTGATAAATCATCAGGACCAGATGGCATTCATAGAAGAGCTCTAAAGGAACTCAAATATGAAATTGCCAAACTACTCACTGTGGTGTGTAACGTAGTGCTTGAATTGGCCTCAGTACCAAAAAGAATGGAGGTGGGAAATATGACAGAAATTTTTTAAAGCATTTTGGAGTGGGGAAGGGAACAGTAGAACAGTAAGTCTAATTTCTCTACTTGGCAAATTCAGTGGAAATTTTGAAAAAAATAACCCACAGAATTAAAAGGTATGGAGAAATCAATTAATGGAGATGCTAAAAGAAATTAATAAAGCAAAGATGTTTCCAACAAATGATTCATTCTGTTTCCCTTAGATACTTGTCATAGGGCAGATCTAGCTTACACTAGATATCTGGTATTCAGAGACTTAAGTTTAGATGAGAAGAATAAAATGATGAGTAACTAGATGGTGAAATGGCAAATAAGATAAAATGCAAGTCTATACAGAGGAAATAACTCTGAAGTAAAGATCACTAATTACAGGTCTTATACTAGCTATTATAATTTTTAAAAAGATGTCAAAGTAATTTGGATTGCCAGTCTGAAGTGAAATATCAAGAATTATTATTTAACAAAAACAAGGGAAGTATCATTTGATGCAACTGTGGAACTCCTTTCCAGAATATGTTTTGGATGTTAAAAGTATAAATAGTTTCAGAGAACCATCGGAAATCATGAAAGAAAAGTCTTTCAAGAGATATCAGATGTCCCATTCAGTTCAGAATCCCTTTGCACAACATATTACCAGAAACTGAGAGACTATACTGGGGAAGCATCTGTACTTGCTTTCTTCTTTCTTTCTTTAAACAGACAATACAAGCTATTTTGTAAAGACAGTAGACTAGATGGACCTATGATTTTTCCCAGCATATCCATCCACTCTTAGAGTTTATGTGTTTTGGTATGATATGACCAAAAATCCTTTCAAATAAAGCCATGTTGTAAAAGGATTCCCTGTCTCAAAAGTCTGCTCCATTGGCCCAGTGTTGTGGTAAGCACTTCTTTTAAAGCAGTGAGTTTTTCCTTAGTTGCAGTACTTACTAGCAATCTTGCTTAATGCATTTGCATCAGGGAAATGGAATGTTGAGCAAGGTTCTTAACCAGTTCTCAAATAGGTTCAAGCCAAAGACAGAAGACTTGCTGCTCACCCCTGTCACAGTGTGCTTTCACCAATCTTTTATCTGCCTTTATCACCTACAAATTGAACTTAATCTGCTTTGAAATAGTGAAAAGGAAGGAGCCTTTCTCAGGACCACCAATAGTTCAGATCTGGACAGAAACCATACCTAACTGGAGACTATATTTTTTTCTTTTATATAATTCATTAATAATTACAATGTTTTATCATGTGTGACAGTAAATACATCTAAAAGAAAGCTGTCTTCCTTTTAGGATCATTTAGCCTTAGTTATCCCACAGGTCCAGTTATCCATGTCTTTCTAGGTAACTTCATGATATCTCTAGCTACCCAGGAACTGAGATGGCTTACCACACATCTGTCCTCTCGGAACCTGTAGCTATTCACTCCCTTTGGCAGGGTGGATGAACATTTTTTTCAATTACTTTAAAGGTATTATTTTAATTGTTTAATATTTCCATTAATAATGTTTTCTTAAGTCATCTGTTCAGATTTTGCAATGTTAAATTGTCTTTGAAACTTAGAAAAACTGAAAAAAAAAAAAAAAAAAAAGGCATGCTATTTAGCTCTCACCTGGCTTATGATAAAATGTTTCTTTAAGTTAATATTTTGGTTATTAAAATGTATAAAGATAGGAAAATAGAATGGAACAGACAGCATCAGGGACTGACTTGAGAATATCTCTCTGTGAAGGAACACCACTTTGGATCTCTCTGACATCAGTGACAGATATTCATGGCTGAGATGACCCAGGTCACTGTGAGCCTAGAAGAGAACATAGACAATATGATGTACATGTAAAGAAAGTACAGGCAATTAAATATGTTTTGAAAGCAAAACTGAGAGGATGGCAAATTAGCCACTGTCAGGCTGACTGTACTAGCACACAAGAAGATGGGAGCAGGTGTTGAAGGTAGGAGGCACTTGTTCTGGATGAGCTTACTTGAGTTTCCTCATGGAATGAGGACCTTAACCAAAACTAGTTCCACAAAACTGAGAAGGAGCAAAGGAGAAACAAGCTGTGGTCCTTTTGTCTGAAGACAGGAAGCTAAAGAGGAGTGCATGTCATTATCTCCAACTCATGTAGAAACTAAAAAGTGAATCCAGCGTTCCTGTTTTCAAGGAATGCTCAGCACATGAACAAAGTAGGGTGTTTGCTTATGTTTATATTTTTCAAAAGAAGATTCTGTTTTTTTAAATTATACAATCAAATTACATCACCAGACATTGCTAAAGACATAAATGGGAGAAAAGATGATGGGTGCTGGAATTGTGAAACATTATGTACACCAAGGTGTCAGTTTTCTGAGAGTTGTTCTTGGAGCTCTTGACATGTAAGGTCCAGACAAAGCCATTTTACAATGTAAACTATTGCTGTCTCTGTACATTTTGGTGGCACATTTCTGAGGCTGGCCATTTTTCTTTTTAAGCTTCTCTGGATTTTTAGGGAAATGCAGAGGTATCTGGGGAAATGAGGAAAAAAATAAGCTTAGAAACTCAGAAAGGTTTGTGGTGGATTATGAGAAAGAAAATGAAGAAGAAAAGTCAGATGGAATAGAAAGGAGACAAATAGTGAGAAGAAGAAAGGGAATAACTCAGTATCTGTGAATAATTTTAAGTTTATATATTTATATATATACACATGTATATGTGTGCCAGTGTGTGTATACATTACATGTATCAATTCAACTTCTATTATTAAATAACACATACCCCAGACTGAAGGCTTTTTCTTGGAGATACACACCAATGCTACTGACACATTTGACACTATCAAAAGGGAATGCTTGCTTTGGAGGTTCAAATCCAAGACCAGTCCAAGCACCTCTCACAAGATCCTGTGGAGCCAGCGGATTAGGTCCTTGCTGTGCCCACAGCAGTGGCTCTTTAAAGTTTTATATTTTGGAAATTAAACTGGCTAAGGAAAATTCATCCCAATAAAGTGAAATGTCTTGCCTAAATGTAAACACCAAAAAACAAATCAGGACTGTGAGGAAGAGTGCCCTGGAGGTTTTTTTTAACAGATATTCATAGTTTGTGCTCAGAATAACTGTGAGCCGAAAGCCTAGAATATTGCAGAGCTGCCTCTTTAAACACAATACCCTTTTCCTATTTTCATTTAGTTATCTCCTTCTCTGATCCTTGACTCAATCTGCATATGTTATTGGCCTCGATTCCCAGGGCTGCCACCTTAATCTGTAGTAGCTAATAGTACAACCTCACACACGGCCTGGGACCAGGCTCAGGTTAACAAGAAATCCAAAAGCAAATGGCTGGGGGAGGTTGCTATAAAATAACCACTTGAAAATTCAGGCTGTGATTTTTTTTTACATTTGCATGGAGGAAGCAAAGCTTTTAGTCTCAGAGGTTCAGTCAAATGCATTAAAAAGATGAACATTTTAGTTAATGTTATAAGATTTCTAAAAGCAGTTTTGATTGTGTTCTATTAGCATTAATTAATTTTTATACTGAGACCATCCGTTATATTAGTAGAATGCATATTTTAATCAATTTCTACTTGCTGTTTTGTGCAAGTTAAAGGTAGCTTTGTGGTTTGTGCCTAGTTTATATAGTGCATTTAACTCGATGTGCCTTAGGTAATGCTCATCTGAGGTTCAATGTATACTCTAATCAGAGCATGATACAAGAATTATGAATGAAACCCTGACAAGTAATGGGGTTGTTTTCATTTTGGACCACAGTTGAATATACGTTCTCTAAACAGGTGCTTGAATCCATTATTAAATAATACAATACTCCATTGCACAATTATCATAAGCCGACATAAACAGTTAGCATTAAATCTCTTTTCAATAGCAGTTTATCTGCATCTGAAAACAACTGTTTGATATACATTTATAATAATTCTGTAACTGGTAAATTTGAAAGGATTCTGTGAAGTAATTTTTTAAACAGTTTTAAGTTTATTATGTTAGAAATATTTTATCATTTTTTATGAACAGATAAAAGATGGTAAAATGTAATTAATTTTTTTTTTCTCTTATACTTATTTGACAGATAGGCTTTTTCTCAGGATTGCTAAAAAGAGTTTGAAATTGGTAGTGATTTGATGTTAATTTCTTTAGTCATAAACCCTATTGATGGTTCAGGTGACAAGATGCCTAGACTAGGAAGTGCTTAGTTGGAGCATCCAGCCCACAGTGCCCAGGCCCAGCAATTCTTGTTCTCTCTCATCCCTTGGTACTTCCCTTCCACCCTCCCTTCACCACCAAGGAGAAAATATGTTGCGTCTTACCAGAGAAAGGGGAGATCAGCAGGAGGTCAGACTTGGTTAGATGAGAAGACAAAACCCAGTCCCATAAGAGGTTCTTCAGCTTTCAGCAATAATCTCCTCAGGCATCTCTGGTTCTAAACACAACAGCTTTTGTAAACTATTGATTCAGAAGACATGAAGTCCTGAAAGAGAAAAGAAAGGGTGAGTAAAGACAGTAGAGGTTGAAAAGACATAAAAGACAAGGTATAATGAGGGCTAAGAGATATCTGGAGAAATTTTGATACAGGAAAATGAAAACCAGTTTCTCAAAACAGATCTGTACTCACTGTATTTCTTCCTACTCATGACAGCCCTCCACTTGTTCCTGCAGTGTCCAGGGCCTGTCATCCCATGCCACCAGCCAAGGTCTTGGTCCATTAAGCACAGCTATACCAAAAGACATTCTCACCACCTCACTCCTCTCAATGAGCTTGCCCCTCATTTGCCCTGGAAAATAATTTCTCACACTCACATAGGATGGTCCCATCCCTCCCACAGTGCCACTCTCTAGACACTGCCACTCAAATTTTTTCTCTTGTTGCCATTGCAGGACTTTTTGTCCTTTAGCAGTTCTTTGAGGTCCAAAATGAGGCCCAGTTCATTGTGCCAGAAGCTGTATACATACACTGTAAGAAACGGCCTCTGCACCAAGCTGCTTCCAGAATGAACAGCCTGGACAAACAAATGTTAAAGGGGAAAATGGAGGCACATCTTCACAAATTGACAGCAGCACCTGAGGATGATATCCTTCGTTCAAGAGCAGAAGTGCTTAGGTAGACTAAGCACTGTGCCAAGTGCCTGACCACAACTAGCCCTCCAATCTTCCCCACTCCCATGAATGTCTTAGTGCAAAGACCTCTTTTGAAAGTACAGATATGAATGAATGGGTGGAAGAAAGAAGGGTTGCAAGGGTATGCTACAGAAGGACTAAAAAAGAGATTTTATAAAAAATGAGCATATAAGCAATATTTGTATGGTTCCCTGTTAGGTCTTCTTCAATCCCTCCTACGAGCACAAATTAGGTTTATATTGACATATCCTCTCAAGCAGCACTGTCCTGGCAGGAGCAGAGCTCAGTGCTGCTGCATTCCACATCAGCACATCCATGATTCAGGCTCCAAAGCACTAACCTCCATCCATGGAGCTATTTAAAAGACATGTAGATGTGGTGCTTACAGACATGGTTTAGTGGTGACCTGGCAGTGATGAGTTAATGGTTGGATTTCATGATCTTAAAGGTCTCTTTCAATCAGAACGATTCTATGATTCTAACCTATTCTAAAGATCTTGATAAAAAGTGATGACTTCATTTTCCACCATGGCATAAAACAGAGCCATCAGACCCTGCTGTTATGTTGCTCAGTAGATCTCAAAAACTAGGCATTATTAGTTAAGTTTTTTCCTGTATTAGTAGCTCATGTTACTGATTACTGATAAAATAAGCCCACACATGCTGGAGGTATTTGGCATAAACAAGCACTAGTAGATTGCACATTGGCAAGCCTACAGTGATGTTAAGTATTTGGAAGATATGAGGGGAAAAAAAAAAAAATCACTGTAATTGATGCTAGAAGTTACCACTTTAAGGGATTCTGAGATGAAAAAAACAGGAAAAAATAAATGACTCTATGAACGACTTACCCACTACCACTCCAGACCATTCAGGCTCCAAAGATATTGCATGCCTGTCCTTGCTAACATCTTCCGGTTCTTCTCTGATGCCCATTTAATCCTGGACTCCCAGCTGAGAGTAAGATGCTGGCTTATGAGAGTGGGCCAAGCCACTGCTGCACACAGGTTTTAGGAATGACTTTTAAGACTTTCCTAGATGCAATTGCAATCATTCACCTAGAAATTAAGACTTCACTAGTTCATTACTAGTTCCCTGAGTCATCCAGGCTCCACAAATGTTTCATAAAATTTCTAGTTTTCTAATACTTAAATTAAGCATTTTAATTCCTTACTACTTAACAATTTTGCTTATGTTTCTCTTGATTTTAATTTGCCTACATGGATTTGGTTGGAAAAACTGTATCAAATGTGTATCTTAATTAAAGATAAGCTGGTTTAAGTGCAGGAAAATTGAAAAATTTTGAAGTTACCATTTTTCTCTCTGTTTCAAAGATGAAAATACCAGAAAGAGAGCAGTTAGACTTTGAAAGAAAAATTTATGAGTATTTCCCTCTTGGTACTCCTTCCAGTGCTTCCTAATTAAGGACAAGCCAATACAGTATCATGTACCAATCTGGTATTTATTAACAAAGCTAGTCATGATTTTTAACTGATTATTGCTCAGAGGATCCTCCCTTCATTAATATAAATGAATTAGGAGGAATAGTGCCAAATGTTTCAAATGGGATTTAACATAAGACTGCAAGGTATAATTAGTTGAAAATGCTAAATACATCAAAGTATTAATTTGTGTCTGCAATATATATGTATGTCTATATATGTACCACTTCCATATATTATCTGAAAATATTATGTATATGTACACACAGTGCATATATCAGCTTAAGTGCAACTTATAAATGGATGCACACCCGTTTTATTATATTATACCCTGCAGCTAAGGAAAACAAGGTATCAACTGAAAGAGGATTACAAAATCCAGGGAACAAAAATTGAGAGATCTGCACAGGATAACTTTGATAATATATGTCATTTAAGGCAAGGAGTCTCTGAACCAAACACCATTGTAGGTACAGTCACAACCCCATTGCCTAGTTTTCCATTAATTCTCATAATTAATATGTATTTTTCTCTCCTTTTCCCCTGCCATTTCTCTGTTTGCATGTGTGTCTGTGTGTCCCTGCGTCTGTGTGAACTCGCTAGTGTGTAAGTGTGAATACAGTGAGGGTGAATTACCACACCCAGACAATAACTTTACCCTGTACTTCAGATATTTAGATTTATATTATACTTCTTTTCAGTGATTGTGACAGTTTAAGCCCAGGTCTTAAGTTATTTGGGAATCAGAACAGGAGTGTCAGAATATCAAATAACACAAAGGAAAATCTGGACACGTAAAAGAAATATGCTCACCTTTATTTCCAGCTATACTCTGCACTCCACTGGAAAAACAGCCTCTCTTTTCATCACCTTCTGAAATGAAAGCACAAACTAGTCAGTTAAGGTATAATGATTACGGCCCAAACAAACTGAGAGCTGAGCACCTAACAGACTTGTTGGCCTGTTAATCCTACACAAAGGTATAAATCTGTGCTAATACAGAGTTGAAAATGTTGTGTCAGGGAAGGGTTTTGACCAATTTCCTGGAATTTTTCAGAAGGAATTCACATTTACTATGAACCAGAGAAGGAAGAGGTGGATACAGACACAAGTTAAATGGGAGAGGAGGATGGATTGTATTGCTCCATGACTGCAACCCCATGTCATGTTGCAGGATTGTTTCCTATACCTTATAGTTGTAGTGAAGGGCAGTGCTTCTTTCATTAGACTACTCTTCAGCTTTGAACTAGAGTATCTAAAATGTATTCAAAGTGGAAAAAAAAGGACTAAAGCTTATCACCACTAATAACATGGGCTGTCATCCACAACTATACATATGGATCAGCATATTGTATGTAAGAGTTGCTAAACTGGATCAAACCAAAGGTACATGTATCCTGTCTTTGACTAGTGATGGTATCAGATGTTCCAGGAGGAAAGAGAATTGTTGTTCCCTAAATATACACTTCCAGCTTCCAGCATTTGGCAACTTGCAAATTCCTTTTAGGTAGTTACATCAGGCTGCATGTCTAATATTCCCAAAAGGAGGACAAAATAACTTTGTGTTTGACCTACATGACTTTGTCTAGTTGGGATTTTTTAACCATTTTTCCTATTGGTCCCCACAATATACTAAGCTCCCAGTCAAATTTTGTAAGAAAGTACAAGCAGCTGTCCACTTTTTGCTTTTAAATTGTTCCCTGGTCTTTTCAATGATTGCCCCAATAGCTCCTCTTCTTTGAATGTTTCCTCTACCTCCACCTTCTCCAAGCCATTCATGACATAGTAGGCTTTCCCTCTTTGGTTATCTTTTTTTTTTTTTTCCCTGTTAAGTAGCCTAGTATATGTCAAAGCTTGCAGGATATGGAAACTGTTTCATGAAAGTAAAAAAAGTTAATTTTAAATAAAAGACTTTTCACATCATACCCACATTCATTCCCTGCTACATCTATACATTTGTGGTCTTAAAATATTCCTTGGTAAGTGTCTGTGAATGGAAAAGGTTGAAAGATAAGAAGCAATTAAAGGTAAAGACTGTATTTTTGTGTGTGAAGTAGTAGGTATGATGGTGGGGCCTTTAAATATGACTGCAAAAAAATATAATAAAAACAAATGTATGGAACGGTAGCACAAATATAAAAACATTTAACAGTCTGAGCTGTTCTACTATAAAATAAATGAAAGGTTTATACCATTTACTTTCATCAATGAAGAAAACACTTTCTGGGCTTACTTATGTAACACACACTTGTGGTCATAACGCTTCACTGGTATTTTAACCTTCAGGATTTCTAGTCCTCTAAATATCTAATTAGTAGTGCTTTTTTAATGGTTTTATAAAAGCATCTTGGCGTGTATGAACAAAATGGCCTAGTGCCAAAGTACCGTAACATTAGGAAAAAGTAATGACTCTCTCTGCACTGACTTTCTGTGATAGAATATGATCAGAAAAAAAATCAAATGCAAAGCTGACAGGACAGCTCATATTTCTGCTAGATCTCATAAACCCTATTCAGAGTAAGACTTCCACATCTTTGACTGGCCTTTGATGTTTTTACACATAGAGTATGTAATTTGTTGCCTCTTTTTTGCCTCTTCATGTCATCCTTGACCTGCACATATTGGTCATATATATATATAGATGTCAAATCCTGTCACCCCTGTGAAACAGCTGCAGGGGAAGAAGACCAAGGCATAAAGGAGCTTGTCAAAAGGACACCATATAGATAGATATTCAGAAGACATTTTCTACAGCAGAGTATCAGACAAGTTTGATTTCGCTCTGAAGCCTCAGTTTAATGCACTGCATATGATGTTCAGGAGATGCAGTACCCACTATAGTCAGGCAGTAGCATAAGTTCAAGCGCTGTGATATATTTAGCCAGGGAGCCTTTTCTGTTCATCAATAAATTCTGCATAAAATCCCTTTTCTCAGCATCTGAACAATTTGAAGACTTAAGTTAATGCAGAAATCCCAATAAAGTGCTTTGGTTTTGACCTAATTCTTTGTCCCACTTGTCCAAATTAGTCCTTAGCCCATTCTCAAAATCAAAGTATGATGTTCTCCATTTCTGCTCCCTGTGAGATAATACACAGGCTATAGCAAGTATACCTCAAACACCAGCAAGGCCTAGCTAACATAGTGGTCTTTTGGTGACACTAGCAGTCCACATAATTCACAGTCACCCTCAGATTGTTCTAACTTATGGTAAGGGACAAAAGCTGGCTAATGATCAGTCAGTCCAAGGTGGCATCTTTACTCACACCTCCCTCCCAATTATCACTCCTTGCTCCTTGCCTGCAGCAGAAAATCTGGACCTTTATATTATTTTTCCACAACAGCAGCCTCCATCATTAATTAGTGTATGGAATCTCTGGAGATCCATTGGGAACAGAGAAAAATTATCCTCCTGTGACAGTGTTACTCATGCTAACAACTCCAATTCCCCTCAAGCTGTCAGTGTCACATCCTTGAGCTTCTGGTGACCCTGCACAAGACCTTCCTTTGGACTCAGGGAAGGAAACAATAAGATATACAACTCATGAAGCTTATGGCTTCCTGACTCATGATTATGTTATCTGTATCTAATGGGGTTCAAGCAGAATCCAAAGCTTTTACTGGGGCATTGGTAATGTCTCTACACCATGTGTGCTATTTACTAATAGTGCAGTTCAGCTCACAAAGGTTTATCTTTCTTAGTAGGGACCTGATTTGGGCATCCCTTCTCTGTTTTTCTGCTTATTTTCCTAAAACTTGTGGGAATGCAATGTCTTTGGACCTAAAATTCACCATCAGCTGCCTTACGATAAGCCAGAAGGGCAAAAAGCACCTTGGGGCAAAAAAAGACCCCACAACTAAAAAAAAAGCTTTGATTTCAGTAGAAATCTGGCTAACTAGATATTTCTCAAGAAAGCTGGAAGTCATAATTACTTTTGAAATATTTTGAAATAACTATGGATAAAAGTGGAAATTTTATATATCTGATAATTTTTTTCTGTGATTCATTGGTCACTAATAATATCACGTCACATTTACTTTCTTTTGACACCACGTATAAGAAGAGAGTATACAGGTGTCATAAGTGCAATATCAATCAAAAACACTATTAAAAACACATTAAGAAATGAGTAAGCAGTTTCCCAGTAACAATGTTTTCAAATTCATATAATTTTTGTACAGCTGTAGATATTAGCCCAGATTTTCAAACATCTTTGCCCAGCAAAGAACAGCTCAAGAATATACAGTTTCTTTTCTCTGAAGTTTTATTACAGAAGGAAAAGGTCCTGGTGAATTCAGCATGTGCCCTGTTCTGATCATGGCTGAACTACCTAGACTATGCACCTTGTACCGATTAGGCTCCCAAAGTCTTGCTTTAACATCCAATTGGTTCAGCTTAAAACTGCAAATTGTCAGAGGTCAGGCCTTTGGCTGTTGTAAGCTGCTGATCAGCAATATGAAGGGGATATCCTCAGGATATTAAATCTATTGACCTATTGACACAAAATCTCTGATGGTTAAAAAGAACTGTCAGTCATGAGCAGTGGATTCTCTGCTAAGCAGGATATGAAGTAAAACAAGCATGGTTTTGGATTATTCCCTGACAGTGTTATTGTTCAGATTCTTTATTGACCTTGAGCATGAGTTAGCTCCTATGATAAGGGTCAGTCAGTAAAAGGCAGAGTCATGAGTCCAGATCACAGGGGAAAAATAAGTCTAAATGTCAACTTTGTTCTTCAAAAGTTAAATAATGCTTCTGGCATCAACAAATTCTAAGTAAAATTCTGTTTCTTCTATTCACAATATTTCCCATCCTTGTCCCATTAATGAAGTGCACCTAATGTGTCTGGTCTGGTATTGTCGCATAGAAAATATGTCACCTTCAGTAACCCTGTCTGTTATATAAGCATATGTATTACTGGGCAGAAGAATTCTAATACTATCCCCTCATGCCCCACTCCCCCCTTCTACATCTGCACAGGATTGAAAAAAAAGTTCTTATCTTACATAAACACCCATATGGAGGGCTGCAGATGAGAGAAGGATGGAGAGGAGATAAGGCCCAGGTCAAAATAAAATGTACAGAAGGCACAATATTTCAGCTGCCTTTTAAAACATAAAAAGTTAACTCAGATCAAATTGATTCCAGAACAGTATGCATTCTATTCCAGCAATATCTATTGCCATATGGGACTTTTAAATACTGGGTTTGGAAAGGAAAGAAAAGAACACAAGGTAGCCTAGTTAAAAACGCACCAGAAGTATGAAGACAGCAGCCCAGTCTGTTACTTGATATTCAAACCTTCTCAAAACTTTACTGGCATTTTTTTTTTCTTCTTTCTTCTTGGGGATTCTATACTGCTATGATCAAACACTTGACAGCCATTTTCAAGTAATTTTGCATGATTTCCATACTGAAGAAGTATAAAATGTAAGATTCCAAGAAACAAGTCAGACTTTGTGTATTTTGGTATTTTCTCCAGCATAAATACCCTAACTTAGCCCCTAAGTATAGTACAATATCATACTATTTTTTCCATATTTTCTTTTCCTCATAGAAGATTCAAAGCTTTTGTACGTTTTCATATTTGTTATACATTTGGATCAAATATCTCTTGAATATGCAGAAGGGAACAATGAACAACAATATTTTGAGTGTATTTAGTGATGAGTGTTTGGGTTCATCTACCTTTCCTGTGATGAATTTAAATTCTCTTCATGAACAGTTTAGAAATAACAGGTTTTGCACTATGTCTGGAGTTAAAAAACATACAAATCAAGTAAATATATGTTAAAAAAAGTAAAGTACAACTGTAAAATAACAAAATACATTAAAAAGGGAGGAAGCAATATAGTCTAACTGCAAATAAGTCATCTTAATGGCATAGCAACAAGAAAAACATACATGAATTTGGCACTACAGTCAGCATCACAATTGTTCTGGGAAGAAAGGAAGGGGAGAGAGAGAGACTGAATTTAGATGGCTAAGTGCTGCCTATTAGAGGGGAAACAAGTACTCTACTTTGTAAAATTTACCTTTTTATAACATTTTGGGTCTTTTCAGCTGATAAATGTAAATATTAATCATTGTCTCCCAAACCACTACACTAAATTTCTACTTCACTTACATCCCAGAGCGAGGCACTTACATAGAAGCAATTGCACTCTGCTCATTAATTTGAAACCATTCTGCAGTGATTAACATGTGAAGTCTGCCAAAGCATTTTCAAGGTTGGTTTTGCACTTTTGTGTGTGTGTAGTTAAGATCACTAGAAAATGCTATTACTTGGAACATCATGTAACACTAAAGTATCTTTACCATTCTTTAAACCCAGTGTAAATATGTTTTTGACATATAAGCAAGCTTCATATAAAAAGTAGAAAATCTATTTGTCTTTTAGTTTCAGGGGACACATTACAAACTCAGGAGCTTCTTTAAAGGTGACCTACAAATAATTTATCCGGAGTTTTATATATCTCTACATCATGATGAATTAATGAAGAATGCCAAAAGGTTTATTTTATTCTTGTTACTTCAGTGAGGTTTTCAGTTATTTTTTAAATCTGAGATATTTTTAAATGTCAGTTTTGGTATTCCTCTATTTTAATCACTGAACTAATTAGTGATTTAAAAATACTTACGAGCATGGAATGCAGAGGATAGGGAAAGAAGAAAGATTTTAAACTTACCCTCTCCAAAAGGTTATACTGCAGTACAGCTCAGTGGTGTTAACAAAAGAAACATTAAAAAGTAACATGAATTATCACTAAAACTCCTTTTCTTTCCTTGATTCATTCTTCCCTTTATCTTTTTGACTGTTATGATGTCATCATTTGACTAGTGCTTCAGACATAGATTATAGAAAATGGAGTTAGGTATGTGTTACAGGAAAAAGAAGGAGCGGGGGGGGCAGGGGGGGGCAAAAAAGCAACCCAACTCTCCCAAGCC